>OVAV01001392.1:0-13467 GCA_900406375.1 Iberis amara
AGATATATATCTTATATAAATATTTTTTACAAAAATCAAATCAAATAAATATTTCTTGTAATTTCTAACAATTTAGATATAAACTTTAAATAAATGATAAAAACATGATCCAAAATGTCTAACAATAAATGTAAGCTAGTAATTTAAAATCTAGAGTATTAGTATAAAAATCTAATGTCAACAAAAAATAAACTCATCACTTTAACAAATCTATATTTTTTATATAATTTTTGTGGTCTTTTTGGGTATCATAGTGAAATTTCCATTAATGTATATAAATTTACCAATCATAGTATATATTAGTCAATTATATTAATACTGAAATAATATTTATATACAAATAAAATATTATCTTTATTAATTAAAGTTGCACAAATAATTTTTTATTAATTAGTATATTGACCCGATCTCTCTGGTTGATCCAGGTCGCGGTTTAACCACAGTTTTTTACCGGGTTTTACCGGTTTTTAAAGAAACGGTTTTGAAGACAAACCCGAACCGAATTTTCTACCAGGTCACCAGTTTTGCCGGTTCGACCGCGAATCCGGGTCAGGTTTCAAAACACCGCCTTTTATATAAATAATTTGCTCCCAAAAGAAAAAAACTCACAAAATTATAGATAACAACTCAAATAAGTCATGACTTATAACAAACTCACAAGTGACTTGATACGCGATTTCGTTTCATATATACATTTTCCGACTGTAACAATGTATTCTTTTCTACTCGGATCAAATTAGAGTCAGTACAAAAGTTTCAGACTCATCTCGATGATATATGTTACAACGAATGTGTCTATTCTTCCTCATCCATCATGCGAAACCTTCCGGTTTCATAAACATGGTACATCCATATAGGTTGAAGCAATTCTCTTGCAGCCTCCAGCTTCTTGATTACATCTTCATCTCTTTCTTCACCAATCTCTCGCTCTATTACTGGGTAAATCCTGGGAAGTGAGGCCAACATTGTGTCCATCTCTCTCCACTCATTATCTTCTTTACTAACCAACTTCACACATAGAAAATGCAATAATCCTAGAGCTACACTGTAATCTTTCTTCTCTACACACACTGCGAAACATACCAAAACAACATAACCAATTCCATCTACAACCTTGGAGTTACCTTTCACCAGTGAAACTATGGTGTTTCTCAATCTTTTAAATGCCGGATACTGGAGCTTAGAATCATTGATTTCATCTAGTTCCATCTTCGCGCATGTAACAAGCCATGACGGAAGGAAAATTTTGATGTGGTCAAATGAGCTAGTGTATGAACTTTCTTCTTCCAAATTGTTGATGAAACAAGGTCCTATTGCAACAACCAAATCCGGAATCCAAGGGTTTAAAGTTGTCAAAAGTCTTGATGCATAAGCCGTGCTTAAAGATATCTCAACGGTGGTGAATAGATTCAGCAAGTCATTTGCAAGGTCAAAAGCTTGTAATGCAAGTGGTGAACCTTCAGTTGTGTGTCTCAACATTAGATTTATCAACTTTCCGGCATAACTGGTTGAGCTTTTTGTACATATTATCATGTCCTTCATATCAGCATCCTCAAATTGCAACGTACCATTTGAATGGTGGTTGAAAAGGGATATGGCATACTTCACGTATGCAGATGTGAACTTCAACATCCTTGCTTCGAACTGGGAAGCTAGGTCCATCTCTGTGGACTCAACGATAAACTTGAGAATCCCAGTTAGTATTTTCACCTTAGAAGCTGCATGAAACATACAAAACGATGTCAGAAAACTTTCATTCTTCATCAGCAATCAGACGAAATATCTGTTACTTGTACTGGGTTTCTTGCAATGGTCGGCCTTTGACGTTCCGTTATCACCTGCTTGGAATAGTTCATCTGTGCAGCCTAGAATGTTATCCATTGCTTGGTCCAGAATATCCTGTTATAAAATGGAATATCCTAGTAATTAGTAATATGTCGTGTGAAGAGTAAAGAGTTAAAAGAGTCATTGCCTTGTCAATCCTCATATCATTCTTCTGATTCTGAAGAGTCATATGCAAAGCAAGAGAAGTATAGGCTAATAGAGGGTACACGTCCATGTATTCACAACAAGTGGCTTGCAGAATGCTAGTCTTGGAGATGACTTTTAAAGCAAGGACAAGCTCATCGACATCAGACTCAAGTATAGCTTTACGAGCATCATCAGTTGTGAGTAAATCCTTTATTTGCCATGCTATTCCTACAGCAACCGAATAATCCTCCTCAAAACTGATTGCATTTTTTCCACTAACATGTTTCCACCTCGCCCTCCCCGTTGAATACACATTTTTACTTTCTACTTCATAACCAAAATTGTTCTGACAACAGTAAGCAGTTTTCTGTAGGATACTGGTAAAAGTTCCAAGGGCGACAGATAAGGTATTCGAAGACATGAGCAATTTGTGTACAGACCTTATCTCAGTCTGTCGTCCTGCATCACTGGGCAGACCACCACAATTGACAACTACAGTCATGCAATCTTCTAGGACGTCAGATACGATATTGGGAGAGACCATACCAAAGACTGCTGACTGAGCCTGTGCAGTGGGTGCAAATTCTAGCAAGCTTTTCAATCTTTCTTTAGGTAATAACTCTTCAAGGGAGGCCATACACCCAGAATCAGCAACCAGATCTTTACAGAGATAGTACGCAGCAAGAAGTAAACCTTCAATCTGGTTTTCCTCTAGCTTATCACTTGACAAGACTGAATTCAAAAGAAATCTAACAAGCTGCAGTACAGATTGAACGGTTGCTCCCAAAGATACTAAAAATTCACAAAACCTTGCACCAGCCATTGGGTTTCTGTTTATGAGTGTCCTACATCGTGTGCATGCCTCCTCAGCTCTCTTTCGTGGTGGAAAGTATGATGGTATTAGCAGTTGAGCAATTCCTTTAGCCACGCGAGTCTGATCAGAGGCAAGCACATATAATAAAACATCCAAGCTCACTACCTGCATATAAAGTAGAAACTATTTAACAAGTGACAAACGATTACTGCACAGCACAACATCTGAAAAAGAGGCATCCTCCTACCGTGTTGAACTGCAAACTCCGGATATCTCTCAAAAGAAGTAGCAGATCTATCATTGCAACCCGTACCGATGTAATATGATCTACCATCAAATGACCCAATCTTGGCAGAAGCACTTTAAGAATGCCATGTGATTGTGGGTTTCCGAGGAGATAAGTTATACCATTAACAGTTGAAAGTCTAACCTCACTGCATGATTCATGTGACATATCATCGAATATTTTTGCAATGATCTTCGTAATCGTTGGTGATGGAATCACTTCCCAGAAAAGATAGAAAACTCGACAGAGACCTTCCACAGCAACAGACCTCACATCTGGGCATTCATCAGTCATCAGTTTTTCCAACAAGTAGAACTGTTTGTCAAGCAGAATATCTTTTGCTTCTTTTGTTGCATCAGGATCCTCCATAGGGTAAAGATCCAGAAGTAAATGTAACGCATTTAAACGAACATTTGAATTCGCAACCTGAAAGATTGTAAATCACTCGTTACTTTGTTACGTAAGTTTTAGGTAGGCTATAAGAATAAAAAAACAAACCTGCAATGAGCGAAAGATCATGGGCTCGGCAAGGCTAAAGAGGAGCTTTTCAACTCCTTGAGTTGACCGTTGGCTGATAAACCCTCCCAAGACCCTCCTTAGTGAGGAAGCAAAGGCGCACGAACTGGCGTGAATAGCATTCTCAACTATTACCTGCAAAAACCCATCTTCAATCTCAGCTTTCAAATCTTGCTCTACTTCTTTCCAAGCTCTGAAGAGAATCTCACCAAACCCCTCAAGCACTGATTTCCTTCCAAAAGGAATCTGAGCCTTAACAACAGCAAGACCGGACTTCATCAACTGTCGGCTAAGCCCAAAAGCAAAAGAGACAAATTTCTGGCCATCTTCTGTCTTTAAATAGAGAGGCGAAACTACACAACGCATTAGCAACATCCTCAGATCCTCAATGCTCTCGTCCTCGAAATCAAACAATGTGAATGCTTCCCTAAGCATATAGACTCGATGGACATCAACTTTCTTCTTCAATGTCAATGACCTCGACAACAGAAACGGTAACGACTGACAAATCAAAGTTTCTCTTTCCACAAGACCGTCCTTCCACCAACACTCACAAATTCCAGCAATCTCAAGGCACAGAACCGGATCTGACTCGAACAGTATAAGATTATTATGCAAAGCTTGAGCAGCAGGAAGTAAATGGGAAGTAGAAAATGCTTTCCTAGGACTTATAAGGCAAAGATAAACCACGTGAGAAAGGACCTGGAGAGAAGCAAGGATTTGCTGCCTCCGCTGATCCAAATCCGAATCGGGTAAAGATACGGATCCGCTACTACGTTGACGCTTAGATGGAGGCGAATTAGAAGGAGAGGCAAAACAATGATTATCACCATTAACGGAGAGTTTCTGCAAAGACTCTGTGTGGTGGAGTATTGAGTGGTGAAGAGCGAGTGGAAGAGAAGATGAGAGGTCCGACGAGGGTTTTACCGTATTGATAATGGTTTTAAGCGACGGTTTAGAGGCTCTTAGGGTTAATTTGACGGCGGATGAGAGGAATTCCTCGGCGGATGTCTTGAGAGATGATCGTAACCTCTTCTCCATTTTTCTTTTCTTCTAAACCCTTGTGTACTTCAGGCTTTTTCAATATTTGTTGTTAGACGAGGGAGTAGAGTAAAACAACAACAAAAATTTCAGGAAAATAAGAAAAAATAAAATAAACAAAATGGAGGGAACAAAAAAACTTTGAATTTTGTTAAAACTTTTTTCATCTGAAGTTAAAAGTTATAAACCAAAACCGATCACACATCAAACCCGACGAAATACACTAAGGGGGTGTATTAAATGTGAAATTTAGAATGATTTATGTCAAAATGACAAATTCAGTATTATTCAAACAGAAATTTAAAATGTCTTACGAAATCCATTGTTATTGAATTAGTATTTTAAAAAGTCTCATGAAATCCGTTGTTATTAAAAATATTTTAAGTAGTGGATTTGTGGTGATTTAAGTTTGTTTTGAACCATTTAACATCTTTTAGGAAAAACATTGTAAGACTTGCTCCCATTAGTAAGTAAATTTCAAATTCTAGGGTTTATGTGAAATGAAATTGGAGATGAGGTTTTTCGCGCTTTAGGCTGGATCTGGAAGAAGTTTCGGGGTTGACAGAGGAGTTCTTTTGTCGTTGTTGGTAGGGAAGACGGACTTTACGCCAACGGCGCGAACTTGTTGATGTGACCGCCTTCGCTGGTGTGTGGTTCTCGTTGCTCTCTATGTGCCTTGTTTCTCAAGTGCTATACCTATCCTTCTCCGGTCCGCTTCCGAGCGTCTCTGCTCTCTCCGGTTTGCTTACGATCTTCTTCTATGTCGGGCATCTCTCGACGTCTAGGTTTTGCATCTTGCCTTATGGTTAGGCCGGAGTAAAACTTCTGTTTATAGGGCAGAGGTATATTATGGTTTCGGACTTCATTGGGCTATGGTAGCTTTTCGATTGTGCTTAGTTTCCTTGTTGTGCTGGTCCCCCTTGGGTTAGTTTTTACGTGTTCTTTGGCCTTTGTCTTCTCCCTCTAGCTTAGTTTGGCTTGTTTTGTGTGTGATGGTATTGGATTTGCTCTGAGATATGGTCTACTTTAGCTGCTTGGTGTGTTGTTTACTCTCTCGGCCTATTCGAATCCTTCTCTAAATCTTTTTGATAAGTCGTTTAGGAAGATTCCAGATTCCTCTACAAGAACCTTCCTTCATATTCAAAGCAAGATCTGATTGGATTGTACCTTCTCTTTATCGGTGTCTAGATGCTTTGAGTCATCTCAACCGTCTTTGGGGTTTTTGACGTGTCAGTTATTTTTCTACGGAAGACCGTTCCACCATCCCCTAGAAATGCATAGTTTTATCTGCAGAAGTCTAACGAATTCTACCGATGACACGTGAAGCAAGTCTTTAACATTCGTCGGGATGAGTCACTTTGACTGGCTATCTCAGGTGTTGTGGGGTTTGCTTCTTGGTTAGTCTCCTCAGATTATAGTGGTTTGGGTAGTTTTCATTACTAAAATGTGTTTTTTCTGCCTTTCGGAATGTTGGGCTTTTGGCTACTAAGTTTTCAAGTTATGTTAGTCGAAATTTGCAAGATTTAATGTAAGTTTTTCAAATTTTTGTTGATGTAATCTTTATTCGTTCTGTTTTAATCTAGCTGATTACAAAAAAAAGATTAAGTGAAAAATTTAGTAACCAATAAGATATTAGGGCCTTGATAGTTTACTAGATTTTGAAATGGATTTTGGTTTTTGATTTTAAATAACCATTTTCTTAGCCAATCATGATTTTGCTCCAATGGATTTTCTAGTTTTTAGGGATCTTGTTTTTTAGAAGTTATTACCTTTTTTCAAACAAAATCCAAAATCCATGTTTTTATGTTTTTGGTGTTTTTAAAACACTTGCTCTTAAGATTATTTTTTTTCCAAAAAACTAATTATTTTTATTTTCATTTTTTGACACAGTTTTTACATCATTGAATGTAATTTGTTAAAAATTAATTTATTAGATAAATTAGAGATAGTAATATCATTTAATGAGTACAATTTATTTTGACATTATTATTCTTAAAATGGAATTCTCATATTTTTTTTAACATTATCTAAGTAATTTAAGATAATAAAAAGTCTTTAAAATCATAGATAATATTATTATTACCATTTTTCAAATCAATATACTTTGTGAAACAAAAATAATATTTTCAACCATATTTTATAATCATATATTAAAACATCACCATTTGAAAGTTAATAAGTCAAAAATAATCAATCCAAATTATAACTTTTACATAAACTTTTGTTGATATTTTTGATAAATTTTACTTTTGTGAGATTAAATATTATTATTAAAAATAATTTGTATATTTATTTTACAGTTTTGTCAATAAATTAAAATTTAAACTAAGTTAAAAAAATACAATAATAATAAAAACTAAAAACTACCATTCAAATTTTTTTCAAATCTAAAATCTAAACATTTGTTTATCAAAACCGCAGGGAAGCAACCAATACTATGATTTACAATAAAATAATACAGGCAAATGATCGTGGTGGAAGGAGGAAAGCTAAGTTTTTGTGCCATGTCGGCAAGTCGTATCTTCTTGATTTGAGTACTTTAATTGATAGTTTAAAGTCCAAACCTTCAAATATACACAAAGGTCGAATTATTCTAATATCCTACATTTTAAACTTTTACTAATTAATTGTTTTTGGTATTTTGTTAGCTTAATCTTATAGACAAAACGAATAATCAGTTTCTTTTTTGCTTGAAATAAAAAAAAAAGCAAAGTTGAAAAATCCATTAAACTTGAAAGCTGCAGAAACTAATATTAAAAGTCACAGGCCAGTACGAAACTTGAAAGACTTCAATGATAAAAAAAAAAAAAACTAATCATAGCTTGACCATTTCATTTAAATATTGTTTTCTTTAGGAATATGCAACTCTTTTTTTCTTCTTATTCCTTTCAAGAATCAAGTTACAAAGGTCTTATTTCAGAGGTATGTGTGTAAGATTTTAGATCCATGGTTTAAGGTTGAATGAGTGGTAAAAGAGATGATGAAGCATACTGTTTTTGCTATATATCTTGTTCATCTTACAACACTTGTGATATCTGGGTTGAATTTAGAAGGTCAATATCTTCTTGACATGAAGAGCAAGTTTGTTGATGATATGCAGAATTTGAAGAACTGGAATAGATATGATTCTATACCTTGTGGATGGACTGGTGTGATTTGCAGCAATTATTCGGTTTTATCACTGAATCTGTCATCAATGGATCTTGCAGGTAATCTATCACCAAGCATAGGTGGATTAGTTAATCTAAAGGATCTAGATTTGTCATATAATGAGTTATCAGGGAATATACCAAAAGAAATTGGTAACTGTTTGAATTTGGAGATTCTTAAGTTAAACAATAACCAATTTGAAGGTGATATACCTGTGGAGATAGGAAAGCTTGTGTCTTTAGAGAAGCTTATTATATATAATAACAGAATCAAAGGATCTCTTCCTATGGAGATTGGGAATCTCTTGTCTCTCTCTCAACTCTTGATTTACAGTAACAACATCAGTGGATCAATTCCTCCTTCCATTGGAAAGCTCAAGAAACTTATAAGCTTTAGAGCAGGTCAGAACATGATTTCTGGAAATTTGCCTTGTGAGATTGGTGAATGTGAGAGTTTGGTGATGCTTGGTCTTGCACAGAATGAGTTAGGTGGTGAAATACCTAAAGAGATTGGAATGCTTAAGAAACTCTCACAGGTGATTCTATGGGAAAATAACTTCTCTGGGTTTATACCCATTGATATAACTAACTGCACAAGTTTACAAACTCTTGCTCTTTACAAGAACCAGCTTGTTGGTCCAATTCCTAAGGAGCTTGGGAAGCTTGTATCCCTTGAGTATCTATACCTTTACAGAAATGCTTTAACTGGAACGATCCCAAGAGAGATTGGGAATCTCTCAAGTGCAGTTGAGATTGATTTCTCAGAGAATCTTTTGAGTGGAAAGATTCCATTGGAGTTTGGGAATATAAAAGGTCTTAAGCTTCTTTATCTTTTTGAGAACAAACTCACAGGTACTATCCCTGTGGAGATTACAACTTTGAAGAATCTAACAAAGCTTGATCTTTCTATTAATGCTTTAACTGGTCCTATTCCACTTGGTTTACAGTATTTAAGAGGACTTTTCATGCTACAGCTCTTTCAAAATTCTCTTAGTGGGACTATACCTTCAAAACTTGGTGTGTATAGCCAACTCTGGGTGCTTGATCTCTCTGATAACCTTCTCATAGGAAGAATACCAAACTACCTTTGTCTTCATTCCAATATGATCATCTTGAACTTAGGTGAAAACAATCTCTCTGGCAACATTCCTAATGGCATCACTACTTGCAAAACTCTAATTCATCTTCGTCTTGGGAGAAACAACCTCGTGGGTCGCTTCCCTTCAAGTTTTTGTAAACTTTATAATCTCACAGCTATCGAGTTGGGACAAAACAGATTCAGTGGTTCCATTCCATGGGAAATCGGGAACTGCAGCGCCTTGCAAAGGTATACGAGATTAGAATATGAATATAAATTTAATTTTCATTTGTCCTATTTTATTTTATGTCATATATATTATAACAGGTTTCAGATAGCCGACAATGGGTTTACGGGGGAGCTACCTAGAGAGATTGGAAATCTTTCAGAGCTTGGAACCTTAAATGTCTCATCTAATAAGTTTATTGGACAGATCCCTTCTTCAATTTTTAACTGCAAATTGCTTCAACGACTTGACATGTCCAGCAATAATTTCTCTGGATATTTACCAAGCAATGTTGGTTCTCTTTACCAGCTTGAGCTTCTAAAGCTCTCAAATAACAAACTTTCGGGTACAATACCTTCAAGTCTTGGAAATTTATCGCATTTAACCGAGCTACAAATGGGTGGAAACTTTTTCTATGGAAGCATTCCTAGAGAGTTGGGAAGTCTAAATGGTTTGCAGATAACATTGAACTTGAGTTACAACAAGTTTAGTGGAGAAATACCAATTGAGCTTAGTAATCTTGTTATGCTTGAGTGTCTCCTCCTCAACAACAACAATTTGTCTGGTGAAATACCAAGTTCTTTTACTAATCTCTCAAGCTTGCTTATATACAATTTTTCATACAACAATTTGACTGGTCCAATTCCACTTTTTCGTAACATGTCAATTTCTAGCTTCATTGGTAATGATGGACTATGTGGACCACCTCTCAATCAGTGTATACAATCGCAATCTTCAGAGGTAAATGAGAAGCCTAGCGGAGGAATCCGTAAAATCATAGCCATCACTGCTGCTACCATTGGTGGTGTCTCTCTACTACTCATTTTTCTCATCATATACGTCATGAATCGCCCGCTTGCTTCCTCTTCCTCTGTTCGAATTATCGAACCGACTCTTGACATTTACTTCCCTTCAAAGGAAGGATTCACTTTCCAGGATTTAGTTGAAGCTACTAATAATTTCGATGAGAGTTTCGTTGTTGGTAGAGGAGCTTGTGGAGTTGTTTACAAGGCAGTTCTTCCTGAAGGTTATACTTTAGCTGTCAAGAAGATAGCATCAAACGAAAACAACAATGTAGATAATAGCTTTCGAGCTGAGATTGTAACTCTTGGGAATATTAGGCATCGTAACATCGTCAAGCTTCATGGGTTCTGTAATCACCAAGGATCAAATCTGCTTCTGTATGAGTATTTGCCTCAAGGAAGCCTTGGAGAAATATTGCATGATCCTTCGGCGAAATTGGATTGGTCTAAAAGATTTAAAATTGCACTTGGTGCTGCTCAAGGTCTAGCTTATTTACACCATGATTGCAAGCCGAGAATCTTTCACCGTGACATCAAATCAAATAATATTCTGCTTGATGACAACTTTGAAGCTCATGTTGGTGATTTTGGACTTGCAAAAGTCATTGATATGCCACATTCTAAATCCATGTCCGCCATTGCTGGCTCCTATGGCTACATTGCCCCAGGTAAATCTTTCAACTTTTGCATATTTGAACCGACTCAAGTTAAACATAAATTTGTCAATCCTAATCACAATTTATATGCCTAATTATTCCAAGTGAGACCCAACCGAACAATCTAACCAAAACTATATAAAAAAAAAATCACAATATTTCAAGTTCAAATCATTTAAATCTCAAACTTTCAAAAAACCAAATATATCATAAACTTTTACGATAATGTCATTTAAATCAGGTTTAAATCACAAACTTAGGTTTGATCAAATCATTTTAGTCTCATAAAAAATCAACTTTAACCGAAGTTAAATGGTTGACTTTTTCTAATAGCAAAATAACTTATCAACAAAAATTTGAAATTTAATTGGCTTTATCTTAATAGTTTAGGATTTAAATGACTTTTTCCATAAAATTTGTAATTTGTTTGGTTCATTTAAATGTTAAGGTTTATTTTTGCCTAAATTTGGAACTAGAAACTTTTTTTGGCATTTTTCCCGATATATATATATATATATATAATTACGTACTTGTCTTACTTTCATTGTTGACAAAAATCTAAAACATGAACAACGCGAACCGACCCGAACGTGAATACTGAAATAAGACTTGTCATAACTGTGCAGAATATGCGTACACTATGAAAGTTACTGAGAAGTCTGACATCTACAGCTACGGTGTGGTCCTGTTGGAGCTGCTAACCGGAAAAGCACCGATTCAGCCGATAGATCAAGGTGGGGATGTGGTCAGTTGGGTAAGGAGTTACATAAGAAGAGATGCATTGTCCTCTAGAATTCTTGATTCTCGATTAAAGCTAGAAGATGAGAAAATCATCTCTCATATGCTCACTGTGTTGAAGATTGCATTGCTTTGCACGAGTTTGTCTCCCATCGCGAGGCCATCAATGAGACAAGTTGTTCTCATGCTTATCGAGTCAGATAGACAAGAAGGAAAAGAACACTTGGATGCAGAATTGACAGAGAGCACTACGTCATGACTCAATATATTGTTATTGTAACTCTTCTTTACTTGAGATGATTTTTCTATATATTATAATCATACCACAATAATTATTGTATATCATTAAATCAAGATATATTCCTTACAAGATGCACATTCGACATCCTAATATATTAAGACTTCACATATCTTCTCTCTTTCACCTAACTACATCATCTACCCACGTTACGTTACGCATGGGTTAGTCTTCATATGTTTAAAAGGTTAGGAAATATCGAAATAGTATTAGTTAAGCGGTTAAATTTTACCTCTACATTATTTTCTATTAGAATCTGATTTCATTTAGTTGTGTCTCCCGACATATAACCAATTAGTTTAGACAATTTGTACTTGTATTAATAGAAGTCTACACCTCATGGGAAAGAGGGTTAAGTAGAACTTTTTTTATTCTTGTAAACTAAAAAAGATTGACTTGGAGCTCATGAAATCAATATTAAGACATATGAGATGATAATTTAATTACAACACAAAGAGCCGCTTTTGGATATTAAATCCAAAAGTTGTCACTTGGAATTTGGGACACATGAAAAATATGGATTCACCATGTTGGCACTTAGTGCAACGTACTGCCTTAGTATGGGAAGAGCTGGATCGGAAGCGATGTCATATAGGAATAGGATATCAATTTCCTCACTATGTTAGTGATGATTCTTATTTCTATAAACATAATCATTATATGTTGCATCCTCCAGACTAAAGGTCACAACCATAAATAAGAAATCTGGTCAATTCACAAACACCTAACAATATGTTGATTGATAGATTTTGTTAGAAGATCCTTGATTTAGCTCACCATGCCATCATATATTTATTAGGATCAGCAAGCGAAGGAATAATGATTGTACTTATGAACGGAACACAAACACAGAAAAAATACCTCCAAAATTTAAAACCAAAAAAAGTTATATACCTCCAAAATATTAGAGGTTGCAAAAACTGAAAAGATTTTCGTAGCTAACTTGAAGAAACTCTCTAAACGTTTAGAGTTTCAAAAACACTCGCATTTGTTCATGAACTGAAGTAAGAACAATGAGCTACATTATGGATTCGATAAACTCTCCATTCTCGGTTTAATTTCAAGTTGTTACCACTCATCTAAAGGGTTTTATTTTGGTTATCGATTTGGTTGCCTCTTTATTGGAGTGTATAAGTCTTTTGTGAGCAGCCAAGTGTAATATATAATGAAATATAGTGTGTAAATATAGTGTCTTTCTGTAGTCCTTAGAAGTTTTGAAAAGAAAAAGTTTAGAAGTTGATTTTAATTTGGTGTTGGGGACTTGGGGTTTTTAATTTATACTTTCGTTATGATATTGACTATCAATGGTCATTACTATATAAATAAGGTACGTGATACAAGTTGTAAAGTTATATCGAGCTAAAAAAATTCTATAAGAACTTATATTTAGGACATTTCAAGGGTATGTTACTTTAGGGTATGTGGCATTACTTGGCGTCATGGCCATATTAAGTATAGCTATATTTGCCAGTATTTTCAATGTTGCTACGTTTCTTTGGTTTTGTAAATAGTAGAGGAACTCTTAATTATGGTTTACAACACTATTTTGAGATTATATGGAGGAAAGAGATTGAGATATTCTTACGACGTTGATGAGATCCATGGGTGTAAGAAGGACACGACCAATACGATAGTTATCAATCCTTCACTAACCACCAAAAATCCTTCACTAACTCCAAAGCCTTGATGAAGGATCTCATCATCAATGTAGTCGATCATGAAACCTGCAACATTACTTAATAGTTTAACAAGAAAAAAGAAAGCATACATGAATTATCAAATCTTTCTCAAGTAGAAAACAAGGAAGCAGGAGCTCAAGAATGGAGCTCAAAGATGAAGAAGAAGTTTGCTATTTCCACAAATCGTTAATTACATTGTAGCCATTGTTCTG
>OVAV01001394.1:0-13449 GCA_900406375.1 Iberis amara
CTTCTATTACGTTTGTATGAACCCAAAGTATAAGTTGATAATCGACCTACCCATTAACCTCAACCGGTGGAAAGATCGTTACTTCTTTGCCAAGGTCAACGTAATTAGTCAGTCGTATCCGAGGTGTTCACCGCATTTGGGTAGAACTAGGAGTATTTTCCCCCTTGTTTCGCAAATTACAAAATGAATTTACTAACTCTTTCTTCTTTCGTTCAGAGCCCATTCTACAAATGACCGTGCCTCCACAAGGTTTCTATGATAACATAAAATGCACCTCCGAACTCGGCATTCATCGTTGGCCTGAGGTAGACCGATTAAGAATACAAAAGGCTTTAACTTGTATCAACGTAGGTCATTACTCATGCATCTATTTCTTGTTGATATACCGTGTTATACTTAAGATTGTTACTTTCATAATAATGGTGTTGTAACTAGTTGGGATATTCGCGCCTACTGCCTTCCTCGTAAACTGGAAATCATGAAACGAGGTGGTCGTCAACCGAAGGTCATGAACAATGGTTCATTTGTTAAACAATACTCTTCTCGGTCTTAGGCAGACCCACCGTGATGTCGTCCTGAAGACCTGACACCTACTGGAAATGTTGCGGCTGAGCGTACTCTACTAACATCAACCCCTCAATTGTCAATGTTCCTTGAGTATCTCCTCCTCGGTTATTTTCTAAGGACAAGGGAAAGGCCCTGAGATGTAAGAAAAAGACGAGGGAGCCTTACTCCGACGCGACCACTAATCAAAGATGTCCAAAGATAGATGGTCCTCACACGCCGATCCCAATCGATGTTCTTTACTTTGTTCCAATTCACACCGATGTTGTGATGGTTATCACGATATTGCCTCCCTCATCAGATAGTAATCATGTGGCTACTAAGGAACCACAAGCTATATACTTCTCTTATCATGACTCGGATGCGTTTGTTACGATATGGAGGCGTGCGCCTCGTTTCCGAGTCTCGTTAAGGGGTCATCCTATTCGCTCTCTACCACTTCGAACATGGAATTCAGTAAGACGTACAAACTATACCGTCTAGGTATAGGTTTTTTGGATCAATTCACCCATTGATTGACAAACTAAGTTTGAATGATTAAGTTTGTTTCATTATGAGTGAAGACGGTCTCGTCGCACAACCGTTTAGCCACTCTCTATGACCGTAAATTGCAAACGTGTGGGGGCCTAAGTTCCAAGCTAGAGCAATGTTTTCTAAAAACGAAGGCGGTCGACTGAAGTGAGGAGTTGAACAAAGTGAATGGTTTGATTGATGTCGCTTGGGAGCAGAGCCAAATCAAGGCTCAGAGGACCAAGGTGCCGGAGAACGAGAGGAAGGATCTGATTGTTCGGGTCGAGGCCCTGGAGAAAGAAAAGGTGGTGACCGCCGAGTCGTCTAGGGAGGAAATTGAGTTGTTGAACGTGGAGAATTCTTGTATCACAGATTATGCACGTACGAAGGCCATTAGGTCAAAGGACAAATATGAAATAATAAAGCAATTCTACAAGGACGAGGAGGATTGGCATCATCGTGAGCACACAAAGTGGGTTACGGTTGTGAAGGCCGAGAGGTGGCTAAATGCTAAGCCAAGTTAGCTAGGATACGTCAACATCTAGACGGAGATGATATCGCGAAGGTGACCGTTCAAACTTATAGCCAAATTATGAGCGTCATGGAGTTGTTTAAGGCAGGTTCGATTAAATTCAAAGAGGTAACTATAGTAGATCATGCAGAGTAAGAGCCAAAATTAAGGAACGTAAGGGTGCTAAAACTAGATGATCTTACTCTAACCCAGAGGTGTTTTTACCAGGAACAAACCAAGCTCAAATATCTTCGGAAGATGTTAATTGTATGCGCGTGTCCAGCTCGGAGATTAGAACTGCAACAACCATGGAGGCCAGTTCTGTTGAGCCAGAGGAATAGATTAATGTGGTCAACTAACCCGTTCTTATCCTTCTTTCTCTTTTTTGTTTTAAACTTAACCCCTGTGAGGGTGTTCTTGTTAGGCATGTGTCCTTGTATCCTCCTTTATGATTTTGATTCTTCATGTTTGAACATATGATTTGCACATGCGATGGTAGTTTTATCAAAATTTAGTTATTCGGTTTGCGTTACGATTGATCTTTATTCGCTTCAGTTCTACTTCGTCAGTGAAGACTATAACAATTGTGGTTTTGACTAGGCATAACTTGAATCATTTTATCAAATTATGCGTGAGTTCATTATTCATAATGTTAAATGACAAGTCATCGCGGACATTTGAAGCATCTTCTACTTTACCTGATATGTTAGAAAGTCATACATTACGAAAACAGACTCAGGTTCATTTGTTTTACCAATCTAAAATATGCAAGCTTGAGCTTGACTTTTTACTTAAGTTATGTTCCTTATTCCCAAATAAATTGATTCTAGCCATGACTGCGATGCGAATTCACTTCGGCTTTATGTTTGTTCTTTATTTTCAAGCCGATTTTATAGAATCAAGATCAATAGCAACCAGTTCACTTGATTGACCCAAATGACATTTTGTCTGTGCGTTATGTTTTTCAAGGACGTTTATGTATTGATTTTGTGAATGTCAAGTTTGGTGAAGAGTGTATCCAAAAATTTTATTTTATAGATATAAAAGTTGTTAGTCCTTGGTGAGGCTGCCTACGTACCCGTGACCAGGATCAAGCCAATTATAGTTTGCTGCAATTCTTTTTTATTTTTAAGTAGTTAGACTTCGGTGAGGCTGCCAACGTACCCGTGACCACAATCAAGCCAATCGTAGTTTGTTACATCGTAATTTTTTATAAGTGAAACTTATCTAGCTTTCACGTGAGCTCGTATACTCCGGAACAGACCATTCAGGAGATCTGCTAAAATCTTTCCCACCGTGCTCCGAGTTTGCCAGCGTTGAGGTTAACGGTATTAGAGAATATTTTGCGTAATACCTAATCTCCTTCGCCAAACTTCTGGTTTTGACTCATTTGTTGTAATATTTATCCACAACAGACTGGTACTTTTGAATGCGCCTGAGGGATTTATTTTGTTCTTGCAATAGACTGGTTCTTACGAAGCATTTCGTCGTTAAATTCTTAGCTTTGCAGCATTGTGGTTTGGCGTAGTGTGCAAACATTTTCCTCGGCCAGAACCATAGCCTTAACTCCATGCGACATGGAGAAGGGAGTGCGGTTGTTGACTTGCAGTGACGTTGTGCGATGTGACCAGAGTACTATATCTAGTTCATCTTCTCACAACTCTTTCTTCCGTTCCAAGCGCTTCCTGAGCCCAACAACAATCATCATGTTGGTTTCTTCTACTTGTTTGTTTCCCTGCAGATAGCGAGTAAAATCACTGAGTTTGATTTTCTATAGAGAATAAAAAATTTCGAACTTATTAGAACAAAATTTTGTCTCGTTATCCAGACGATCTCGTAGGAGAGACCATGTCAGGAAATGATGTTTTTCTAGATAAAGTATTGGACTTCGTCCAAGGTGACTTGGGCAAATGCTTCTGCATTGACCCATTTCGTAAAGTAGTCAGCCATCACAAGAAGGAAATTTTTTTGTCGTGATGGTGGGAAAGGTCCACGACATCCATGGCCCATCACATAAAAGAATAAGAAGTGGTGGTGGTAGTGGTGCATGCCATTAGCACTGGTTGCACTTTATTATGATAGTCTTCGATCATACGGACTATGCTTCCATATCTTAAGTGCAAGGGACCGTCTTCCTGAATGGTTTCCCCCAACTCCTTTATGCATTTGAGCTATAATTCTCTTGGCCTCGTCCTCGTGAACTCAGGTGAGGAGGATGCCATGAGGACTTCATCGGCAAAGGACTTTGTAATTCATGCATTTTGCCTTGAGGCGTCATGCTTGCTATTTGTCTTGGGGCAAAGTTCCTTCAACGATGTAAGCCTTAATTTCGGTTCTCTAGACTCAGGTGGTTACACTGTTTTCTTCGATTTTGGCGTCAGTTTCCATAATGATGGCATTGACGGCGTTCGGGTGGATGCTTGGTTTGTCAATTACTTGAATTGGTATTCTTCCTTTTTCCCTAGGACCGGACGTGATGGATGCTAGGGCGTCGGCCATTTGGGTATCTCAGTGCGGTATTTCGTCGAAGAAGTTGAACTACGCCGCTAACCGCTTGAGTATACTCAATAATTTTTCTATGTGGTCATTCTTGGCATCGTATTCGCTAACTCATTCGCGTTGATACCTTTTGTGAGGAAAAGTCCTACGATTATTACTTTATATTTGGCATTGCTGTTGGATGTGGTGAAACCCAACCAGAGTGATTATTCTAGGATTTCTACGAACAATGATGTGAGTTGGATACAGACACTGGCTCCTTACCTCAATGACGATCCGTCCACATGCAAGGTCCATAGTTCGGTGTCTGCTTCCATGTCATCTAATTCAAGGGTAGTTTGAGGATCAAATATGCTAAGAATTGGGATTTAGCCCTTGTACGCCTTCGATAATCAATGTACTATTCACTTAGTTTGACTGCCCCCTTCTTCATTTGGCCGGACTAATTTGGATTGAGAAGGATGACACTTAGGTCGTTAGCATCACGATTGTGTCTGATTGGATGTACGGTCTGAGTTTACTTGCTGCAATAATAACAACCGAGGTTAGTTTTTCCATTGTTGGGTATCAGAGTTCTGCACCAACTAAGGTTTTATTGACATAGAATATTGGTTGCCACGATCATCCTTGACCAAGATCTCGCTGAACGCCATGGATGAGACCAATATGTAGAGGATTTGGGTATCTTCTTTTTATAGTTTGGCAAGTATGGGTGAGCTGGACAGATACTGCTTCCGTTTTTAGAATGCATCCTCTCACTTATCATCCCATTCAAATTTTTACTTCCTCGCAACAATTTATAGAAAGGTGGACATTAGTTGGTGGACGGAGAGAGAATCTGTTTAGTGCAGCAATTCGGCCTATGCGGCATTGTGCTTCCTTCACATTTTTAGGTGAAGAAAGCTCGATTTACAGCCGATATCTATTTTGGATTTGCTTTGATCCCTCTTTTCGTGATGACATATCCCAGGAACTCTCCTGATGTGACCCTAAAAGTACATTTGGTGGGGTTTAGTTTCATTTGTAATAGTTGAGTATCTGGAAGCAAGTTTGCAGATGACTGATGTGGTTGCCTGCGATAAGAGATTTGATGAGCATGTCATCGATGTATACATTCAGCTGAGTAATTTGGTAGGTTGCTTTGGCATTCTTGAGTACGAATGGCATCACTATATAACAGTACTTGCTGCAGTTTGTAATAAATGATGTTTTTTCTTGATCATCTGGGTGCATCAGAATTTGGTTATATCCAGAAAATGCGTCAATGAATGAGAGCATCTCGTTATCCACATCCACAGTAACTTCAACTAATCTATTGATATAAGATAATGGGAATCATTCTTTTGCGCATGCATTGTTGAGGTCGGTAAAGTTGACGCAGACAAACAATTAAATATACTTAAGTCAACTTTTTGTAGAAAATATTTATTTATTTTTTTCTGAAAAATATTTATTTATTTTTTTAAAAAAATTTGGTCAGAAAATATTTTAGGAATTTTTAAAAATTGTTAATTGATTAAATTAACTAACATAATAAATTATGAAAAGAACTTATTTTAATATAAATTTTTGCTGTTTGGAAATAATATAGTAACATAAAATGGATATTTGGCAATATAGATAATATTATTAGAATAAAGATGTTTTCCTTCAAAAATTTATTTCTTCAATTTTTTTAAGAAATTAGATTATATTGAATTTTTCAGTGTTATGTATATCTAATCAAAGTACATGTAGTATTAGAAAAAAATATTTCATTTTAGTATACATATAATAATTCATAACAGAGTGTTTTTGTTTGTCTTCACTAAACAACAGTCTATAGTAGACTGGACAAGTTAATCCAAACTCCAATACATAAGAAATACACTCACACGTATAAGTGATAAGATTATAACATTGATATGGGAAGAGTTAACACGTGGTTATGACTTGGCCACTTACTCCTCTGTCATAGTGTTACAAAAAAGAAGATTGTTTGTTCCTTTCTAATATGATCCCCACCTTATGCTTACCACTTGCTCCTCTTTTGTCGTTGTGTTAAAAAAAAAAATAGGTGTTTGTTAGTTTCTAATATGATCCTCACCTTATGTTTACCAGTAATCTGTAGTCTCTAGATATAATATTTATAAATATATAAGCACACAAAAAGTATGAAGCTAAAGTATTGTGAAGGTTTAATTAAAAGCAGTAAAGTTAATGGGAAAGAAGTTGGTTATGAGAGTGTCAATCATCTTGAATATCATATTCACAATTTATATAATTTATAATAATAAGTCAACCACATGGACATGGTATCTGAGCTGGAGCAATAGAGCGGCCGTGGAAGCAGAAAGCGCAGCCTCTGTTCCATGCTCAGGCCATGGCAGAGCTTACGTCGATGGTCTTGGTGTCCTTGAAGATCATAGACCTCCTTGTGAGTGTAACAAATGCTACACAGGCACATATTGCTCCCTTCTTCTTCCAGATTGTCCTGTTGATGCTAACTCGTATGTTCTGATTCCCTTTTTAATTCATCATTATGATCAAACCAACTTTCTATAATTTTTTATTTTTATTTTTGGATTTTAAAGCGGAGACCCTTTGTTCTTGGAGCCTTACTGGATGCGACAAGCAGAGAGCAGCTCGGTTTTGGTATCTGGGTGGCATAGGATGAGTTATGTTTATCAAGATGGGACATTTGTCTCAGAAGAGCTCGAGAAAGTCATTAGGAAACTACATAATGTAGTTGGAAACGCTGTTACAGATAATAAGTTTATAATCTTTGGAATTGGAACCACACAATTGCTTGCAGCAGCTGTTCATGCCTTATCTTTGACTACAAACTCATCATCATCACCTTCAACTCTTTTGACTTCTGTTCCATATTACTCTGTAAGCAAAGCTGCCCTTGACTTCCTCTTGCTTTCAAGATTTCATAGACAAACCCGGGGTAGGCAATGGTTCCAAAATTTACTAACAAAAAAAATTGAAATCAAAACCCAAAATTTATTTTTATAGTATATAAAAATCTATTAAATAAAACCAGATGATAGTATAAAAAAAATTAAAAGTTTGTGTGTGCAGATGTACAAGGAACAGGCTGAGTTCTTTGGGTCAAGACATGTCAAATTTGGAGGAGATACACTTGCTTGGAAGAATGATAATGTCACACAAGTTATAGAGATAGTGACATCTCCTAATAATCCAGATGGGGAGCTTAAAAGAGCAGTTCTTCAAACTCCTAATGTTAAAATTGTTCACGATCACGCCTATTATTGGCCTTATTTCTCACCTATAACTGCTCCAGTTAATGAAGATTTGAGCCTTTTTAGTCTTNAACAACAGTCTATAGTAGACTGGACAAGTTAATCCAAACTCCAATACATAAGAAATACACTCACACGTATAAGTGATAAGATTATAACATTGATATGGGAAGAGTTAACACGTGGTTATGACTTGGCCACTTACTCCTCTGTCATAGTGTTACAAAAAAGAAGATTGTTTGTTCCTTTCTAATATGATCCCCACCTTATGCTTACCACTTGCTCCTCTTTTGTCGTTGTGTTAAAAAAAAAAATAGGTGTTTGTTAGTTTCTAATATGATCCTCACCTTATGTTTACCAGTAATCTGTAGTCTCTAGATATAATATTTATAAATATATAAGCACACAAAAAGTATGAAGCTAAAGTATTGTGAAGGTTTAATTAAAAGCAGTAAAGTTAATGGGAAAGAAGTTGGTTATGAGAGTGTCAATCATCTTGAATATCATATTCACAATTTATATAATTTATAATAATAAGTCAACCACATGGACATGGTATCTGAGCTGGAGCAATAGAGCGGCCGTGGAAGCAGAAAGCGCAGCCTCTGTTCCATGCTCAGGCCATGGCAGAGCTTACGTCGATGGTCTTGGTGTCCTTGAAGATCATAGACCTCCTTGTGAGTGTAACAAATGCTACACAGGCACATATTGCTCCCTTCTTCTTCCAGATTGTCCTGTTGATGCTAACTCGTATGTTCTGATTCCCTTTTTAATTCATCATTATGATCAAACCAACTTTCTATAATTTTTTATTTTTATTTTTGGATTTTAAAGCGGAGACCCTTTGTTCTTGGAGCCTTACTGGATGCGACAAGCAGAGAGCAGCTCGGTTTTGGTATCTGGGTGGCATAGGATGAGTTATGTTTATCAAGATGGGACATTTGTCTCAGAAGAGCTCGAGAAAGTCATTAGGAAACTACATAATGTAGTTGGAAACGCTGTTACAGATAATAAGTTTATAATCTTTGGAATTGGAACCACACAATTGCTTGCAGCAGCTGTTCATGCCTTATCTTTGACTACAAACTCATCATCATCACCTTCAACTCTTTTGACTTCTGTTCCATATTACTCTGTAAGCAAAGCTGCCCTTGACTTCCTCTTGCTTTCAAGATTTCATAGACAAACCCGGGGTAGGCAATGGTTCCAAAATTTACTAACAAAAAAAATTGAAATCAAAACCCAAAATTTATTTTTATAGTATATAAAAATCTATTAAATAAAACCAGATGATAGTATAAAAAAAATTAAAAGTTTGTGTGTGCAGATGTACAAGGAACAGGCTGAGTTCTTTGGGTCAAGACATGTCAAATTTGGAGGAGATACACTTGCTTGGAAGAATGATAATGTCACACAAGTTATAGAGATAGTGACATCTCCTAATAATCCAGATGGGGAGCTTAAAAGAGCAGTTCTTCAAACTCCTAATGTTAAAATTGTTCACGATCACGCCTATTATTGGCCTTATTTCTCACCTATAACTGCTCCAGTTAATGAAGATTTGAGCCTTTTTAGTCTTTCTAAGACTACAGGTCATGCTGGTTCAAGATTCGGGTGGGGATTGGTAAAAGACAAATCTGTTTATGAAAAAATGCAAAGATATATATCTTTAACCAGTATGGGAGTTTCTAAAGACACACAGCTTCATGTTCTTAAGTTGCTCAAAGTAATAGTTGGCGATGGAGGCAATGAGATATTTGATTTTGGTTATGGAACTCTGAAGAAAAGATGGGAGACACTGAGCAAAGTCTTGTCCATGACCACACGTTTCTCGCTCCAAGCAATCAAACCTGAGTATTGCACTTATTACAAGAAAGTCAGAGACTTTACTCCTGGTAAGTATATTTTGTTCTAATGCAGGAAAGCTGAGAATTTGGTACAATTAACAAAATGTGTAATTGGTTTTGAATTGAAAGCTTATGCGTGGGTGAAGTGTGAGAGAGAAGAAGACACAAACTGCTATGAGATTTTGAGAGCGGCTAAGATTACAGGGCGCAGTGGTAAAGTGTTTGGATCAGATGAAAGGTTCGTGCGGTTGAGTCTTATCAGATCACAAGACGACTTTGATCAGCTTATTGAGATGATGAAGATGTTAGTTTCCAATTCCATCTCAAAACTTGATGTTGGGATCTAATTATATGTATTCAGTTCAATTAAATTATATATCTAAGTAGGCTCAACATTTCTGATTCTATGGATTTTTAAAGCTGTGTGATTAATTTCTATCACTAGGGAGTCAACCCCGCGCTACGCGCGGGTTAATGTTTTGAAATATGCTTGACATAGTTAATCCTTATGANGTTAGTTTCCAATTCCATCTCAAAACTTGATGTTGGGATCTAATTATATGTATTCAGTTCAATTAAATTATATATCTAAGTAGGCTCAACATTTCTGATTCTATGGATTTTTAAAGCTGTGTGATTAATTTCTATCACTAGGGAGTCAACCCCGCGCTACGCGCGGGTTAATGTTTTGAAATATGCTTGACATAGTTAATCCTTATGAATTAAGCCTTCGATGGTATATGGCCGAAATTTTTTGTGTATGTAGGCAAGAAAACTAAAAGTTTTAAATTTCTTCAAAAAAGTATAAACATAACATTTATGCATATAATACAATGACATGTACAATAGTCAAATAATTTCATTATTTTTGAGTTTTCAACACATAAATTTGGTACCAGAAGCCATATGAGAAAATGATAATAATCTGCAATCGTATATTATTCTTATTTTGATCTTAATACCAATTCTTTTTTGTTCCCCAACAATTCGTTATTCAAATGAGTTTAGGTGTTCCAAAAACATATGAAGAATCTATTAGTAATGTGACAAAAAAAGAAGAAGAATCTATTGGTACTACATCATAGCTAAATTTATAATCAGCAAATTGACAAATTGATTTTTTTTAATTATATGACTACATCTCTATCCGGCCACTAACAATAACTAAAAACTAAAAGGTCCAAAATAATATCACTGTACCATTGCTTAATTACTTAAAAATTGCTATTCAATTTTGGAGCTAGCATAAACCCACAAAGCATAGAAAATTAAAGACCGAACTAAGTTTATATGATTAAATGTTTTAATGTGTGTGTTTAGCACCTCAATCTCAATCGCATTCCCTTTTTTCTGAAAAAAATCGCATTCCCTATTCTATGATTGTTTAGTGTAAAACAATTGTTAGCTTAACACTTTTGTAAAAATCCGGTAGAGAGGCAAATATCATTTTAGGATTTAATTACTCTTCAAAAGCGTTTGTACTCTCTTAGCCCTTCGAAATTTGTATCTTTGTTTGCAGTTTTGCTCCTTCTGCTAGGGTCTTGAGTCTTATAACTCCATTTTCCATTAGTCTTATAATAACATATTTACTTGTAAATGTTGGTAGAACTCAATCACGGTGCAAGAAAGAACCCATTCAAGCCCCTCTACTTTATAATTATGAAGTTATAAAGCGTTTAGATTCTATTGTTGAGTTATGCCTTTCTTCAAGCAATCTCGCATCTCCGTCACAACAAAATGCTATCAAATTCGCCAAACCATTTCTCAAGTGTCGCGCAACTTTTACTTCTTCCTAAAAATCATTCAAATGGAACGGTAGAAAACAAAACAAATCATAAAAAAACCAGTATCCCCAAATAATGCAGACTTTTCAATTCAATTTTGAACTGAAACTTGTAAAACCATCAACGGAAATCAGCAAAGAAATCAAATTTATGAGAGATTGGAGAGTGTCAGGCGAAGCACATCTATTGAAGCGTTTAACAGCGATCAATCGATCATTGTTTAGTCTGCCTTTGTAGAGAACATTAGGAGTTTCAACGCTATTCGGAGACAATACTGTCTGTGGAGAAATCATTGATTGTTTTTGAATGATGAATAATGGTCCAGGGTTATGTATAACCTGATTTGTATGTATTCAGAATGAAGTTCTCAAATGACTCGAAGAGGTATTCAAACACCTACTCAAACCATTTAAAACAGATTCATGAGTAAGGAAAGGATAAATGTGTAAACAAGGTACTATTTAGTTCCCATACCTGATCCAAACGACCAGCATTTTGACATAATTCAAGATGCTCAAAAACTCTATTTCCACCTGCCATATCCGGATTACATATATAAAAGTGTAACCTCTCATATGCCAAAAGAGAAGAATAATATTGAAAACAATCACTAGGCCTACCTCATCTTCTTAATTCATAGTTCCTTCAACTGTATCTTCAAGTTCCATATCAAACATGCCTCTACTACTAAAGTCATCTTGTAGCATATCATCCCATCCAATTTCCAACATGATATCATTCCCTTACTTAATGTTTCATTTGCATAAATACACTATGCACTTACATCCAAATATTCTTGTTGCGTGAACTCGAGAAAGAAGTTGTATCTTCTTGTTGATGACACTGGGTTGTGAAAGTCTTTTTTATTACTGAAGACGGTGGAAGGAAATTGCTTATGAGCATATTCAGAGAAGAGTCCAGATATTTTCCACTAGTGGCAACACATAGTCTACCTTCACATACATAATTAGCAGTATATGAAGGTAATTGTTGATCTATGTACCAGTGATATGAGTAGGCCCACCAAAGCGTCCATCACACCAGTTTCGTGGTCCCATAATGTCATTCCAAAAATCTGACTACAGTAATTGGGATGGAGATTCATCTTAAACAAGTTTAATCCAAAGCAACTGTAAACTCTTGCAACAGAAACTTACCGCAAAAAGAAGCTTTTGATGATGAATGCAAGCCTCAGAGGCTGATAGAGCCTTCAGGACTAACTGCCAAACCAAAGAAAATGAAAACACTTTAGCAAACAAGGAACTGACTGTAGTACAAAGAATAGGACACACCTCAAGCTGTGCCACATCATCAAATCTGAAAAAGTCTTTGATGTGCATAACTCCAACAAGCTCATTGTAGAGGTCTAATTCCCCCTGGTATAAGCAAAAGATCAAAACACAAATAGCATCAAAATATGAATATGCAGTTTGAACCAAAGCAAGGGCATTTCTAACTGTATGCACCAAATCTGTGTCAGAAAAACCAACATTGCCCACGTAGTCCACGTCATATAAGAACCTCAGTATTGTATACCTATATAGCTGGTTCTGCTACTTGAAGTTGACGAAGAGTGTCTTTTATCTTACCTACTCTCAAGTAAAACACATTTCATCAAAAAAAAAAAATATATATATATATACAAGGACAAATCTTTTCTTTTGAATCTTTTTTACCCAATGCAGTAAACAAGAAAAGAACTTGAGAATCTTAACATGTTAACCCAGCTCACAAGTCACAAAACATTGGGACAAGAATATCATAAACAAAAACATACATAGATATATACACATCTAGTGACATTATAACTTGGGTTGGGAAAGAACTTAGATCAAAACATCTACAGTTTACAATCAACAAGCTTCCATAAGACACAATGGCTGGCAAGAAGATAGCTTGATTGGTCATAGAATCATAATACGATTAAAGTTAAAAGTCACAGTTTCAACCTACATACTCTGTTCTACTTTTATAGTTAAAAAAAAAAACGCATCTATCAAGCGTACGCATTGTCTTCATAACCTATGTCATATTTGAATGTGTTCACCTCTAATTTCGCTGCTAAACATAACTAGAGGTAGATAGCCAAAGAAAAAATAAAGTATCTCAAACTCAAACTGACACTATCTCATTCATTCGGATATTAGCAAAAAAAAAAAAAAAATTAGAAAAATTAAGGAAATATAAATTCAGATACAGAGAAGTGCCATATAATCCATAACGCGAGAGTATTCAATACCAGATTCCAAGTAGAGAACAAAAAACAAAAAAAATACCCATGAAATTAAGAAGAAACAAAAGGAAGCGAGTGAGAAGAACAGAGCAATCACCAGACGATTAACAATGTAACAAAAGAGCCCGGCGATTAACTATTTTTTTACAGCCGGCATTATTTTGTTTTCCATCGAAAACCCTTAACAAAATATGAAAAATAGGAGAATAAAATGGGAAAACTGTCATTTAAATCGTGAACTTTCCCGAAAACG
>OVAV01001395.1:771-13444 GCA_900406375.1 Iberis amara
TGAATTTCATGTACTAGATTAGGGATCAAATCTGGCCGCTCGAAATTTCTTACTAATTTCATTTAATTACATATGATTATTACAAAGTTTCTTACTAATTTCCGACCAAATATGATAGTCGAAAAAATTTCATATATACGGAATCCCATACTTAAATGGATCCTACTCATAACACCAACAAAAAGTCTCTAAACATGTATTCTAACAACATTTACAACGTGAATGGATGTATAATCTCTTAGATGAAGAGTTGAGTGAAATAAGAAAAGAATTCAAATTAAGAAGGTCTCACAAAATTCATGAAATTTGCTACAAATCAAGAGATTCCTCATGAATATGGTAAGATGTCTTGCCCTGGTGTTAAATGTGATAATGAAAATTTTATAAATATTAAGGAAGTGTGGAATCATTGATATTGACGTGGTTTTAGACTTGCCTATTATGTGTGGTTTTTTCATGGAGAAGATTTTAGTTCCCTATAAAGAACGGGTGAGAGTATAATAGGAGAAAAAGTGGAAGAAGAGCTAGCCACAAAGTAAATGTAGATGAAGAATCTACTCAATTTAGTCTTGAACGATGGTGAATAATGCTTATAGAAAATTTGAGCAAAATCATAATGTTCTAGAAGAACCAAATGTCAAAGCTAGGTGGATTTTTGAAATGTTAGATGCTGCTAGATAACTATTATAAGATAGTTACAAAGAGGGGCATTCACTGTTATCAGTTGCTATTAGGATGATAAACATAAAGACGGAGTACATTTGAACAAAGATTGTGCCAATGCTATAGCTGACTTTGTAAGAGATTACCGGCCCGAAAAATTTTTTGTACCTGCCTTATACTACGCAACCCAAAAGTTAGTTTCCACTTTTGGATTATCTTTTCAAATCATAGATGTTTGTAAGAAAACTGAATGATATTTTGGAAACGAGATGCAAGGTTGGAAGCTTGCAGATTTTTTGGGGCAAAAAGATACAATATTTCTACGTAAAGATCTAAAATTCCATACCAACAAATATGGTATTTTCTTATAGCGGATAAACTAACAAGATTATATAAATCAAAACGCACCGCTTCTACAATGAGATAACATATACATTATCAAATTTATGGGGATATTTCAATATGATGCAAAGGCATGTAAACATTTTTTTACGTATTTAGATTTTGGGTGAGAATTTAAAGAAGGTTTTCTTGGGCCATGCATTGATTCAACCACTTTGGAAAGAGTGGAAAAAATAATCATTATGGCCGGTTATTGTGACATCATACAATCTTTCTCACTTCATTATGCATGTAACAAGATTTTTTGTTTTTGTCTGTACTAGTCCCAAGTCCTAATCATTTTCGAATATCACTAGATGTGTTTTTGCAACCGTTGATAGAGGAATTACAAATTCTATGGCACAATAGAGTTACGTTTTTCGATGTCTATACTATAACTAATTTCATTTAGCGTGCTATTTTGATGAGGAAAATTAGAGATTTTCTTGCTTACAAAAGGTTATCCGGATGGGAAATATATAGTCTGAAATCAATAAAGAAATCAGTCGACTAATTCATTACGAAAATCATGTTGTTTTTGATTCAAATCTATATAATTATTTTAGATATAGGTGGAATTAGGGTGATGAAAGATATATGAAATTTTGTTAGAATAAAATTAGGATTTAATGGAATTTTGATGTTTTGTTATATTGTTATTATGTTAATATTGTTAATATATTAACTTTAAATTAGGTTGTATAACTTCATAATTATGATATTTTGTGTGTAAATTTCAAATATGGATCATTTATGGGAAGACTATATAGCGTATCTTTATATAATAATTCACAAATCACTTTTTTTGTAACTTCCACCTTGTCCTTTTGATACATCATCATTTAACTATGTGTCATCACCACAATTTTCTTAAGTTATTCTTTTTTTCCAACATAAAAATTCAATTAATCTTTAATTTCTTTAACTTNTTTGTCCTTTTGATACATCATCATTTAACTATGTGTCATCACCACAATTTTTTTAAGTTATTCTTTTTTTCCAACATAAAAATTCAATTAATCTTTAATTTCTTTAACTTCCAACAATATCCACTTCTATTTTACATTTTAAATAAACTCTATAAAATTCTTTTCTATTACAATAAATCATAAGTCATTTTTTTACTTCTACCACTCATGCGATGCTAGACAGACAAGCGTTAATGGTACTGACTACACTATGTGAATATTCACTTCAGATTGTAGTGAACAAAAGGTAAAAAAGCCCTATCTTTTTCTTCACTATGTTGATTTGATGGTACTAGCTATGATTTAAAAAACTATAAAGCCTTCTAGTTTTGCTAGGTATGTGGCAATGGAGTTTGATGCTTGCCAGATTCATTGATGAGATTGAGAACCTACATGGAAAACATAGGTATTCTAGATAGCTTTACCAAAAATTTCGGTTGAAATGGTTCTACGTATCTTTGTCACTGTCAAATCATTTTCTTTTATATTCACAAATCACTTTTTTTTAACTTCCACTTTCTCTTATTGTTACACCTTCAAAAAGAGACAGATCAATACTTAGAGATTGATGGATGGTCTTGAAGGTATTAGTCTTTATGTTTTTGATTGTCATTCATCAATTTTTACGAGGTTTATACTCTTAAAGAGAAATTCTAAAATGTTTAGAAATATATTATCTTTTGGTATCAAAATTTTGAGAGTACGAAGTTTTTATGATGGTCAATTTTATTGTACTGATAGAAGAAAAGTTGGCTTTGCTATAAATGTTTTGTATCTATTTCACCTAGAAAATATATCATGATGATCATCCGTTTGGATTGATTACTTCCATTAAAAAAAAGAGAGAATTTTTATACGAAAAAGCTACGCCGTAATAAACCTAATAATTTCAATAACCAAACATTGCATAACATTCTTTTTTGTTTTAAAAACGACATTCTTTTGCTTTGAAGGTAAAAGTTATCTACAAAACAAAAATGCATAACATTTATTATTATTTCCTTAATCTCCAACCCTCGTCATATATCTTCAAAGATCCATCACCAATAAATATTTTTTTTACCATCCATACATCGTCATTTTAATTAAATTGTTTTACCATTCCACTTGCTAATAAAAATCATCGCACTTTCGCATCATGTTCTTTCTCTATATATATATATATATATATATATATATTCCAATAAATGATTTTATCTTTTCCATAATTAGAATATATGTTAATATTAATATATATTTTTAGGAAAATATTTAAAAGATTATAATTCCTTTTGGAAAGATTTTTACATGATACAAAAAACTGACATTTGTGAGAAAAAATACAATTATATTTAGCAAAAAAAAATCTCAAATCCATAATTTAAATTTTATTTGACTAATTTTTTATTTCGGTGCATAACACCGACATAACACTAGTTTAAGATAAAGTGAAAGTTCAATGTCTAGCGGATCTTAGATGCAATTATCATTCCATTTAGTCAAAAAATTCTGAAAATTTTTTGACTAAATGATTGGTCGGAAATTACCAACTAAATCCTAACTAATAAGATTTACGACCAACAAAACCGACTTTTTCATATGGTTGGAATGATGATTTGTTTTTGTAATGCAATAGATAATATATATTCCAACAGAATTCACATCTAAGACCAATCAGTTGACTACATTTTCATTTGAAAAACTTTCTCTTTCTAAGAATATTTCTTTACCTTCTCTCTTCGTTTTGAAAGTCGTTTCCTATTATTCGCTCTTTTCGACTCCGACAGTCGGTCTTGGGTGGTCCGGGTTCTCTGTTGGAGTTGGGTGCTAAATTCTCGAGCTTTGCGCGCTCCAAGCCTTCCGGAAGTCCCTGGTGTCGCCATGTCGTTGATCGGAGCACAAATGATGTTCGGCGGCGTGGTCAACGGCAAGGTGGTTGTGTTTCCGTCTACAACAACTTCATTTTTGATGGGCCTTGGATTGGGCTCTAATAGGCCAAGCACCATTAAGTCTTTTTGGTTATGGGTTTAGCCCAAGTTGTATTTTGTGGTGTTAGTCTTTTGGTAAATTATGTACTAGTTAGTTTTTTTAGATTAGTAAATTTATCTGGTGTTAACTTATTGTGGTTAGATGGGGAAGAACAGCTCAATGAAGGTATTTCTCTGGTACTCAATTCTCGCACCGATAGAAAACTGGTTTATCAGGATTTATCTTTCTAAATTTCCTAGTTCCTTTTTGGAACTTATTTCACTTCTTTCGAAGTTATTACCCCTTTTTTATGAGAGCAATTGTCCTATATCATCTTGTACTTTTTCCTTATGGATATTATAATATTCTTTATGGGTTTGTTTTTTTTTTTTATTTTAAATCTAATAGAATATAGTTGCCGACAAAAAAATCACTTGACTCACTTAGTTATGTGTACGTGCGTTCTTTGTACTTTTGAAAAACTCTTCTTGAAAACCAACAACTACTAAACTAGAGCAATTGCTTAATTATATCACTCAAAAAATATGTTTGAAATTGCTTAATTGTATCATGATAGGTTTTAAATATAATTAATTTCAATTAGAATTAGTTCTGAACTCATCGAATAGTCCAACTAAACTACACTATTATATTTTTTAAAATACCACCTTTTTACAAATTTGTTAAGTTGGGACCAAAAAATTTCCTTTATTGTATATATAATATATACTAGTACGGTCTTCTTAAAAGAAAAACTAACAAAAGAATATACAAAATTTTGTATAAAATAAAATAAGAAAAAGATAAACATATTAAAGCAGTAGCTCGATAACGACTGGCTAAAAACATTCCCACGACCGAATCAGACAGGAAATTAAAGTGGAGGTGATGTAAGCATATAAATATATATTATCTCTTGTACGTACGGTTTTAAGATTTAAATTAAATATCATATAGTAAGAAGATAAGATTAAGTGATACAGAGCACTTAGTAACCATTTGTGGTTTTGACACTTATAGGGTATTTGATTCGATCTTTTCTCTTTCTTTGATACCCTTATAGTTTTACAAATCTATTTTATAATTCATGTGGACCTACGGAAACGTAGCTATATACAATCATTATTTTATATTTCCCCTTAATATCATAACAGATTCTAGAAATAGACCAAAGTTTCTTGAATCAGATACGAATAACTAGAGATTTCTTAATATGTAATGGTTTGAATTGTTTTAAAACTATTCGACGTTTCCCTTTTTTCGCTTTCCGAGATATATTTTTTTTAAACCAGTCCTTAATTATTGAAGATCATAAGATAAATTTCGAAACCGAGTACTAGACGTATATAGATGTTACATAGTTTTGGTATACGAGACAAAAGAACAATGACATGACGGATATGGAGTTTGTCTAGTAGATTGGAGAAAACTAGTCAATCTGTCGCTGGTTCCAATGACTTAAGTTTTGCCTCCTCCCAAACTTTTTGTTTCTCTAAAACCTTGTTACAATATTACTAAGATATGGGAAAATCCCCTAAAACACCAAACAAGTGACATAATCTATGGTAAGCTATTTTCCATCGGTCCAACCAAAGACTGAGGTTATCTCTAATAACTAAGAAAGGGAAAATCTCACATTTAACTTTTAAAATACAACTTTTTTACGTACGCTATTGCACTAACATTCCTAACCTTCAACCTATAAACTTTTACAAAACAAATCCTCAAATTGGTTACTTTTTACACATGTAATGATGTGGCATGATGACAATGCATCAACATGCCATGTCAGCATGTCACATCAGAAAATGATGATGTGGCATGCCATGTCATCATTTAAAAATTAAAAAATAACCAATTTTTTTTTATAAAAAATGTAAAATTTATTCAAAAAAATTTAAGCTAACAAAATATTTTTGAAAGTATTTAAAAATCAATAATATAAATAAAAATATCAAAAAATCAAAAATCGAATCAAATTCTCTATTCTTTAAAAAGTAATCTTAAGCTTTGTATTATTTATGATTTTTGAAATTGCATAAACTATTTCTTGAATATAGACTAATATTGAAGATATAGAGAATTCGGTTCAACTATTACTACAGAAGTTCAATAAAAATATTTTCCATACAAATAATTTTAGTTATTGAAAAATATTTTAAATGACTAAAATATACCATGAAGATTTAAATTACAATTATAAAGTCAAATATACCTTGGAGGTTAATATACTTTATATATATATATATTTTTTTTTTTTTTGGTAATTTTGTTGAGCTTTTGTTGTTTTAATTGAACTAACTAATATCTTTGATATTAGTCCATATTCAAGAAATAATTTATGCAATTTCATAAATTCATAAATATTATAAAGCTTAAGACTATTTTTAAAGAATATAAAGTTTGATTCAATTTTTTGAATATGGACTAATTTTTTAAATTTTCAATCATTTAAATGTAGATTTTTAGATATTTTATTTTTATTTTTAATTTTAAAATATTTTAAAAATAATTTGTAGCCTAAATTTGTTTTGTTTACATTTTTCTATTTTTTATAAAAAAATTTATTTTTTAATTTGAAATGATGACGTGGCAAAGTGTGTCATCATACATCAACATTTTTCAAATGTGGCATTGCTAACATGGCATGTTAATGCATTGTCACATGCCACATCATCAACCGTGTAGAAAATACCCAGTTTGAGGGTTTGTTTTGCAAAAATTTATAGTTTGAAGGTTTGAAGTGTTAGTGCAATAACGTCAAAGTTTAAAGTGTTAGAAAGTTATACTTTGAAGGTTAAATATGCGATTTTTCGAATAAAAAAATCTACATTGTTGTAAAGCAACCTAGTCGAAAACAAACCCGGTACTATAGGTATTTTTGAAACTAACCAAACTTGATTAGAGTAGGAACATTTAAAAGAAGGTGATTTATTATTTTTCCACCATTCCACATCTCTTACTGGCCATATCACATCTTATCCCACAAGAGTTTAAACCAGTTGTCACTACAAACTCTCCCAAAGCTACATTCCAAAGGAAGTGCTTTAGTTTTTGGAAATTTTCCATGTTTGATCTTGTAGGACACTACATATTGACCCAAATTCTTTACACTTTGTCAAAGCATGAGAAAGCCAATATTTGAGTTAACCGTGTATCTTCCAGATCTTATATGGTGCCATACTTGTAAGTTGACTGATAGTCATACTTCTTATAATTTGAATATTAACCGAATCCATAACCTTATAGTGAAATGGAATATGTCATCTTTTTGTTACATAATTGATCATATGAGTGATTCTTAAGTTGAGAATTGGGATATAGCTCCCAATCTAGGCCAATAGTCAGTCTCATGATTTCAGCTGATATCCACAAATTAGTTCATACTCCATTTGTTTCACAAAATTGTAGTTTTAGAGAAAAAAAATTGTTTCAAAAAGATTGTATTTGTTCACATTTATCCATGCAAAACAATAAATAATTGCATTTGTTGTTTATGACTTTTCATTTTCTGTAAAATGTTTTTCTATTGGTTGATTGGTTAGTTTCTTAATTGGTGTGCATTAACCTTAAACTACAATTTTTTTTAAACATAGTGAGTATTGAAATGTTATACCTAGATCTTATTCCCTACCAGACACCTTTCACCAATATTTATTGGGTTGACTTCACTACGCCCCCTCAACTTTGTATATCCAAAGTATTTTTTCCCGAACTTTAAAGCTCTTGAATCCACTACCTGATCCCCCCCCCCCCCNCTCATCGATTAACCCCCAGACGATTTAAAAATCTAAATTACGATTAAATCTTAAAAAGACGAGATTTAAAATTGCGATTTTGGGTTAAATTAAAAACCCAATTCCTAATATCTCCTCAAGAGGTTTCCAATTCCATACGATAAGATCTTTTAAAAAACACATTAAGATTAAGCAACAGAAGAAACTGACGATAGATATTTTTTTTAACATTGACAGCAATGTACTTGATGTCGGTATCGATTCCTGTCGGTTTCTGGGGACAGTCATTCATAAGAAAGCTCGTAGCAATCCTGACAAGAGATTTGATAATCTTTTTCGTACTCTCAGGAGTAATTTGTGCAAGTGCTCTCACAATGGGAGATATTAGACAAAGAAATGTAAATTAAAAAGCCAATTCCTGATAAGAAAAATTGACACTAGACTCTTGGTATTGTTCAATCTCAATTAATGAATTGAAGTGCAGCTTGTCAAACTAAGACTGCCACTGGAAATTTTTCCTGCATTAATAAGATTGACGCAAAGAAAAATGGTATTAAAACAAAGCACAAACAATGGGAGATATTAGGAATAGAGTTTTTAATTTAACTCAATTCGCAATTTTAAATCGTGTTTTTTTAAGATTTAATCGCAGTTTAAGTTTTTAAATTGCTTGGGGGTTAATCGATGAGAACGATTAGTTGGGGGATCGGGCAAGGAGATTTGCAAATGCAGATAGGAGATTCAAGAGCTCCAAAGTTTGGGGGAACATATTTTGGATGTAAGGGGCGTAGTGAAGTCAACCCATATTTCTTTAACTGAGAAAATATTATTTCTTCCAAAAAACGGTGAATATAATTTTTTTTTGTGAATATAATTTCTTGGCCTGTAATTTTCAAATAAAATGTTTATTTACCAATAGACAGCTATTCATCGTTTTTTTTCCCATTCATCAAAAAAATTAAAAGAAAGCAAATAGTAGCAATTACAATAGTAACTAGATACAAACTTATTTAAAAAATTGAAATTACCACCCTTACAAGTGGATTTGAGCTTCTTTCTGGATAAGTGAATGAAGCCAAAATAAACCTCCCAAAACTAAGTAAGATTGGAAAAGACCATATTTTTAGTAAGCCAAAATAGACAGTTGTTCATCGTTTAGATTATAATAAAACTCCATATGATTGTTCCGAGTTATATGAGGGATCAAAAATATTTTTAGTAGTACGTGAATTGAAATATTTATATTATGGTTGATGATCTATAATTCCCAATCCAACTATTTGGTTAAACTGAGACTTGGATTTTCGACTTTTAGAATTTTTACAAACAATATTCTTCAAAGTATAAACAATTGGGAAGTAATTGAAGTTACAATTCATAATATGGATTTATGAAATTTAAATTACATACTTATTCATTTTCTATAAAGTTGAAGTGTCAATTCATGATATAGCAAATTTGCCACGATATTATGACTGATATTAGCGACTACCGGGTTTATAGCAATTCAATCACAAACTTTATGACGATATTGCGACTACACATTTGCGATGGATTATCTTCGTCGCAATTTGTGACCAAAATTCATTTGCTGCACATTAATTGCGACAGATTGATGTCATCACAAATCTGTCGCAATTAGTGATTTGCAATCGATTTGCGACGAATTCTTCCATTACAAATCGCTTGTTTTCTTATATATACCAGAGTGAAGTCAATCGCTCCAAAAGGTCTTATGTAGAAAGAATGGCTCAAGAATGTGACTGAGTGTACTATCATATGGAGGGTACAATAGACCGTTAATCCGAGACTTAATTACCTCTCTTGTTCGCATCTCATTCATCATTCTTCTCAGTATATCTTTAGGAATATATATAGGCATGTTAAAATGGGTCAGCCTGATCCGTTCCGACCCAACCCGGTTAAGATCCAAACCGTTTAGACCTGGCCTGTTCTAATCCATTAGAAGATAACCCATTTATGACCCGTTTACAAATTGCTACAGGCAGCGCATTTGACCCGTTTAAGTTTTGTTTTTGGTTTCTGGATAATTATTTTATAATCTATATTTGACACTATAATTATTTGTTGTTTTTAATTTTGTACTATCCATGTATTATTTAGATATAAAAGTGGACTTTGTTANATCCGTTCCGACCCAACCCGGTTAAGATCCAAACCGTTTAGACCTGGCCCGTTCTAATCCATTAGAAGATAACCCATTTATGACCCGTTTACAAATTGGCCCGCATGCTACAGGCAGCGCATTTGACCCGTTTAAGTTTTGTTTTTGGTTTCTGGATAATTATTTTATAATCTATATTTGACACTATAATTATTTGTTGTTTTTAATTTTGTACTATCCATGTATTATTTAGATATAAAAGTGGACTTTGTTAAAAATAAAAAAATTTGCAAACTATAATTAAATTGTAAATCTAAACATGATAGCTTAATTGTAGACAGAACAAAATATTTAGCTTTCTTCAAACAAATAAATTCGAATATCATGATCTTCAACCTTCTACTTCCGAACCACTTGTCATCTTTCTAGCATCTTCATTGTCGGTTTTGTAGTTATCTTGAATATCTTCTAATGGTATCTATAATTTAAAAACTTAATTAATTTAAGAAATTAATTAACATAAAATGAGATTTGTAGCTTTCAATATTTTTTTACCTTCATCTTCTAGAAAACCACGTAACCAATTGCGGGTGCAAAATAAAGTAAATCTAACGCTCTCTCGAATATTATACAAAACATTATTTGCCAACTATAAATCTTCTTTGACAATGATATTCAAAATGTGAGCACAGCATCTCATGTGCATAAACTTGCCATCACACAACAAACTACTTCCACTTATCATATGTGGTTTCCCTTTAAGTCTCCTCTGCATACTATCGTTGTTAATGGCATTGTCCAACGTAATATAAAACACTTTTTCTCTAAACCCCATTTTTTCAATCACTCGAAAACCTTCTTAGCAATTTCTTCACCGGTAGGTGGAGAGTTCAACTTACCGAAAGCTAAAATCTTGTTGTTTTAAACACCAATTATCATTAATGAAGTAGGCAGTTAGACAAATATAACCCATGACAGTGGCACGAGCTAGCCATAAATTTGAAGTGAAGCACACTCGACCTCGATGCTTTGAGAATACCTCTTTCAACCTTCCCTTCTCTTTTTCATATCTCTTGAACACATCAGCTTCAACAGTTTGCCTACATATGGGTTGGCAATCTAAATTGAGATATTTATCTCTTTCTATAACCTTCTCATACTCAACATAGCGAAACAGTTGATCATGGTAGATAATTATTTCACTAGTCATCTCTCGATCTACCATATGATCATACTGATAGGCTCAGGTTTTAATCATAATTCTATACTTCAGAGAACAGTTCTTTATAGCATAGATAGGGTCAATTTTCCCACAGAGACCAGATAGTACGCCTTTCAGTTTAATGTCGAATTTAGCTAAGATAAAATAAAAAGAGTGGTTGTTTTCGAATGATTGCAAATAAAAGCAGTAATTAAAACGGATGTAAATCAGATAACTAAAATGTCAGGCAATAGGAAATTCCACATGTATTCAGGTTTAAAAGTCAAGGTTAACATGCATGATTTAATATTGAAAATAGTTCTCAACATGAAAGACATAATTAGATTAATCTCCTCTCAGANTATGTCTAACAATTCAATTTAGCATTAAGTTCATATTCATTATGTTCATAAGCATTCAAGTCAATACTCTTGCAAGAAAGAACACTTAGTCATCTAGACTAGGTCAGATCTCTAAACCAAATCTCTTTGTGTTTATTAATCTAATATCAATGAAATAGATGGCCAATCTACAGTGGCAGATCTAGAAAATTTGTTTAATGGGGTCAAAATAAAATTATTAAAAATATATAAAAGCCAAAAAATATCACTACTAAACAACTTCAAAAAGTTATCTTTATTTGCCGAGTCTTCAGATTCATCATGACCACGAAAAATAATTTTTGGTGTAACAACATCAAAACCAATAAACACATCTAGTTCGGTGCATTATAATCAAAACTAAATTGAGTTGGGTTTAAAGCTATGATTTAAATGGGTTTAACTATACTATTATTTAATATGTATTTACAAATTTTATTGTAAAAAAAGAAAATTTCATTGGGTTCAATTGAACCCAATGTCTCTTACGTAGATCCGCCTCTGCCAATCTATTCAAGCATTAAGAACAAATCTAGACTAAGAACCTACCAATTTCAATCCATTGTGTTACCCTAACAATCAAACTTGGTTTCCCAGGGAAACCCCTAAAACCTAACATGGTGATTACTCAGACATAGAAAAGCAATCAAAAAGCATTATTGAAGAAAGTATATTCAAAAACCAAATCAATGTATTAAAAAGACAGAGTTCAAAATTCTGTTCCAAAAGGTTGGAATCTGTCTCTCTGTAAAAGCTCTGAAATCTAAAATAATGTGTAAAGGTGTGTCAAAAGAAAATAAAACCAAGTCTAAGGCTTTTATAGTCTGAAAAGAAGAGAATAAAAATAAGGAAAATTGCATATAATCTTGAGGACGATTATGTTTTTCTTTATTCTTCTCGAGTGTAGGGATCGATCGATCCCTTTAGGGAGGGACCGATCTCTACTGTTTTACTTGAAGATCGACCGATCTCTATAGGGATGGATCGATCTCTTGCTAAGTAAAATTCCAAGAGCTAGGAAGGGATCGATCCCCGTAGGGAGGGATCGATCTCTTCATAATTTCTACTTACTTGTCCATTTTGCACCTGAAACCTTCTGAAATCCATCATATTGCTCTAGAACGACCCGNCAGAACGACCCGAACACCTAGAATCTTGAAAATATGCGAAATATACAAGAAAAACACTCAGATAATGCCAAATAACAAGTATAAATACCAACTATAAGAAATTAAAACCGAGTAATATCAACTCTCCCAGACTTAGATCTT
>OVAV01001397.1:0-13434 GCA_900406375.1 Iberis amara
TGGTTCGATTTTGTGAGTTCTAAAAGGCTTGCCTTCTTCTGCTCACTTGATCGATCATAGTATGAGTTCTAAAAGGTTTGGGTTCTGTTTAATTAGGGGAAGTTTTGTCTGCTCTTATGTGATTTATGATCCATTTTTTTAGGATTTTATTGAATGTGAAAATCAAAGTGTGCTTACTTGAAATCAATGGGTTTTATCGATTACCTCTCTTTTCTTTATTGTGATATCGACAAGGTTCCAATATATGTTGTAACTTGTAAGTTAGTGATTTTCTGCTCACTTGTTTAGACTATTCAACAAATTTGACTCACGTTTCTTGTTGAGTTTTACAGTGTTATTGACAATAGATGGAAACTCTGTTGCAGACCTGTGTAACACAGCTTGTGTTTGTTGCAGAAACCAAGTTTATGATTATTAAGGAACATTTAACCGAGAGTATTTCTTTTATTGTGTAGAATGGATTCTCAGTCACTTAGACTACTTGCAGAACTTGATGCTGAGAATGAGCAAATGGAAATGGATGAGAACAATGAATATGGTGAAACAGAAATTGAAGAAGCAGCACAAAGTGAAACTCAAATGATTCAACCAACTCAAACGATATTTCAATCCAACAAAAGATTAAAGGCTGATGTTTGGAAAGAGTATGTGGCTGTAGGTGTAGGGAAAGATGGCAAGAAAAGAGGGAGATGCATCCATTGCGGTAAGGAGTTAGTAATAGAAATTAAGAATGGAACATCAACTTTAAAACGCCATTTACAACTCTGTCCAAAGAAGCCATATAAAGAAAGTGAAGGCAATAATGAAACAAAGTATGACCACAAAGTTGATCGGGATATGATTAGTGAAATCATTATTTATCATGACTTGCCTTTCCGGTATGTTGAGTATGAAAAGGTTCGAGCTCGAGATAAGTACTTGAATCCGAATTGTCAGCATGTGTGTAGACAAACGGCAGGAAGTGATGTTTTTAGAAGATATGAGATGGAGAAAATAAAGCTAAAAAGACTTTTTGAAAATCACAAAGGTCGAGTTTGTTTTACAGCAGATTTTTGGTCAGCTCGTACTACTATGACGGGATATATATGCTTGACCGCTCATTATATTGATGATAGTTGGAGGTTAAACAAGATATTAGCGTTTTGTGATTTGAAACCTCCACACACGGGTGAAGAAATAGCTAAAAAAATTTTGAAAAGCTTAATGGAATGGGGCTTAGAGAAAAAAGTTTTTTTGATCACTTTGGACAATGCTACTAGTAACAATAGTATGCAAAATATCCTTAAGCATCGTCTTCAAATGATTAGTGGTAATAGATTGCCATGTGACGGGAAGTTCTTACATGTGAAATGTTGTGCCCATATTTTGAACCTTATAGTGAAGGAAGGATTGGAATTAGCTAATGATCTTTTGGAGAATATTCGAGATAGTGTGAAGCTTGTGAAAGCTTCTGAATCAAGGAAAGATTCATTTGCAGCATGTGTTGAGAGTGTGGGGATTAAGAGTGGATCAAGATTGTCTTTAGATGTACCCACTCGATGGAACTCAACTTATGAGATGCTTGCTAGAGCACTTAAGTTTCGTAAAGCATTTGTTAGCTTGAAAGTGTGTGATAGGAGTTATAAGTCATTGCCTTCAGAGGCTGAATGGGATCGTGGAGAGAAGATTTGTGATTTTTTGAAGCCATTTAGTACCATCACCACATACTTTTCAGGAGTCAAGTATCCTACGGCTAATATATACTTCATTCAAGTTTGGAAAATAGAACTATTGTTGAAGAAATATGCACGTTGTGATGATGAAGGTGTGAGATCAATGGCTCAAAGGATGCAAACAAAGTTTTCGAAGTATTGGGATGAATATAGTGTCGTTTTAGCAATGGGGGCGGTTTTAGATCCGCGGTTTAAAGTGCAAATACTTAAATCTGCTTATGATAAATTAGATCCCAATACTTCTGAAGAAAAAGTTGATGTTGTTAAGAAGAATTTGAAGTTGCTTTATGAAGAATACACAACCAAGCCTTGGACTTCTTCTTCCAACTTTTCAACAACACAAACTCCTCATGAACTTCTTACCGAATCACCACTTGAAGATGACATGAATTCTGTAAGTGTTTTTGATTAGTAACCATAGTAATATATTAGTTACAATTTAAATCAAGAATCGTAATTAGTTTTATTTTGTGTATATAGGATCTCTTTGAGATCGAAAAGAGTATCGAACCCGACTTAGACAATACAAAGTCAAGTTTGGATCTCTGTTTGAATGAACCAAGGTTAGAGCTTAAAGCTTTCACAGATATCGAAGTTTTGAGTTATTGGAAGAACAATGGACAACGTCATGGTGATTTAGCTTCTTTAGCATGTGATTTGCTTAGCATTCCTTAACAAGTTGGAATCCAACTTGTATAAGCTTAGCTGAAATTTGGTTCCTCGTACCGTACAATTATAGTGTCTCTTCTTGTAATTGGTCTATTGTTCAGATCGTTTATATTTAACTTTAAATAGAGTAATAACGGTAAGAAAAGTCTCTGAAACTTAATTTGTTCTGTGTAAACCTATCTTCTGCGCTTTGATTCTTTACGAATTTCTGCAAAGTAATTCTCAAGATTCTGTTTCTCCCAGAGCCTTCTCTGCACAAGTTCTTCCTTTCTATACTCATCTGAATCAATGCATTGCACAGTTTGTGTTAATCACACTCATATTGGGTGAAGAAAATAGTAAAAAGAAGCGAAAATCGAAGCGTACCGAGATTAGCCCATGTGTCTGAAGGCAATCCAAGTGATCTTCTGGTTAGGTATGATGCATCTTCCATTGAATAAGGAGATTTCCTAACCTTATATCTCCATACCCAACTACTGTACCATACTAGTAACTAGAAGGAAATAAGAAAGAAGAATCAATGAACTCGAGAAAAGATTATGCAAGTCTGTGAAATGTGGAAATTTTCTTATAAAAGTGAAACCTTGATGATAGTGTATGGTAGGAGAATAAATCGAACACCGAGAAGTTCCCACACTGACGGTTTTTCAGCTCCTTTGATTTGTAAGTCGAGTTCGTTGCTTAGCTCTTCTTGCAGTTTCCTGCCAAACACAAAGATCAGATTCATTCTTAGCCGATAAAAAAGGAAATTTAAGAGTGTTGAATAGTATACTGGTCAATCTGCTTGGAACCCTTCTTCTTGTTAGTTACTCCACCTGTTCGTTCGAGTTCTAAGGCCTTGAGCTTATTTTTGTAAGCAGGAGTTCGCTTAACTGTCGCTAAAGCCTGCATCAAAACACAGACGCAGGGTCCCGTTAAGAGAATGAGCCCGAAATTCATAAATATCTTGTTCTGTTTTCTAATGATACACTTTAAAAGTTTTAACTACATAGAGTTCTCATATTTTCAAACACCAAAGTACATGAATCACATTCAACAGGTAAATTATACGCTTAATGTACTAAGATAAGCTTAGCAAGCATCAGAAAAAATGCCCTGGAACAGGGACATGGACTATGAAAACATGGTGAGAGAATCTCTGCACTAATACATACCTCATTATACCGCGCCACATTGTTCAGATATTGAATTGCAGATAAAACTACAAGTAGGCCAACAAGAACCGCACGAGGATCCTAAAAACACATTAGGCCATTGTATCAGTTAAAAAATACAGATGTCTTTTCGCAAGATAAGTCATCAAAGACATCCAACAGTATCTTACCGACTTATGTCCATATTTTGCTCGGTAATATTGAGCTGTGTTGTAAAATACCTAAAATACAAGAAACACAAAGCAGTATAGAAGTTGTTTTAAGATCTTTAATATTGACATTGACATTTTTCAGTAAAATTGTTATACTGACCTCTTCTGGATGTTCAATTGCATAATCATATTGTGCTCGAGTCTCATTATCTCTCAAAATCTGCAAGAAGATTACAAACAAACAAATATATACCCTTTTGAGAACTTTGTGAATAACCTTTAGGCATGAAAGAGAAACCTAAAAACACAATCAAGATTCAAGATCAACTTTGATTTCCCAATTTATACTAATTTGTATCAGAATAACATTCTATCATTTAGATGAAAGCTATCATGAAATTTTCGGATCAGTTTAATCTATGATTAAAAGCATTATTACTTCAGATTAGCTAAATCTAAATCATACATATGTATACAAATTTTTTCGAATCAGAATAGATTCGAAATTCAAATTATACAAGATAAGTAAGTACCTCGTAAGCAGTGGCGATTTTCACAAAAAGCTTCTTCGATTCAGGATCTGGATTCTTATCTGGATGACTAATCGATTCATCAAAGATTAAGGGACGGAGAAAAATCAATCTGAACAAACATTAAACCAAAATGTCTAACAAATCCAAAATCCTTACTGTTTCAGAGAAAGCTTATAATAAGATCTCTTGATATCCGATGCGTTCGCATCTTGAGAAACTCTGAAATCGAACAATGCAAAATTATTAAGAGAGAATCAGAATCTGAATGGCAAATGGGGATCGGAAGCTGAACCCGAGAAGAGCATAGCAATCTTCTGCGCCGCAATAAATGGCCGTCGAAGATTGGATGAATAAAGAAAGTAAGAGAAGAAGAATCAGAGATGAGCACCACCGTTTCATCACCGGCGGCGCCATGTCTTGCTTACTCGTCGGCGAATTTGGAGGTAAGCACGCTTTTAGCTTTTTGTATCGTTGTTATAAGAAACCGAAATTGATAGTTTTTTTTTTTGTGTGTGAAAGTCAACAAATTATTTAACTTCGCAGTGTTCTATTTTGCTTGGCCCATAACAAATCCATAGTATTAAATTTGAAGACACTTTTGAAAATAATCTTATTAGGACATGTGATATTATAATGAATGCTATTGGCAATTAATATTTCTATGAACAAATAAAAAATAGAATGAAGGACAATTTTGGTATGAAAAATTACAGAACACGTAAATCCAAGGCTGGGTCGGGTATGACCCGTTTTAGCCAAAATTTAGTTGGAGGTCGAGTGTTTCGATCCACCAATTTATGGTTGTTGGCATATAAGATAACAATAATATGAACCAGCGCAGATGGTACAGACTTTCTCATATGAACTTGAGGTCTTAAGTTTGATCCATGTTGGCACACACTTTTTTAAAATTTTCAGATTTTATTGATTTTTTTTTATTAAATGTTAAATTTATTAATCAGAATTGCGAAAGAGTTCTTTGTACAATGTGTTTATAGAAAGAGCTAGAAAAATCAAGTAGATAGAAGGAAGAGCGAGCTTTTAGGTGTGAGATGTGTTCTGAGTTGCCTCGTTAAAAACCAATACTAGAAAATCATGTGGGATAAAACTAGTATTGGGAAAAGAGTACAACTCAAGAAACACCACCTGAAAAGCTGAGACTGAGTGTGAGTAAGATAGTAGATGGCCGGTTGTGCGGAAATTTGAAACCATCGTCATGTTTGAAAATGGATGGAGTCCCATCTCTGTGCAAGCTGATATAGCGGTGATGATAGTGGATAATGAAGGCTGGTTATGCGGTCTCTGATGGTGTGGGCGATGGTGGTGCGAGCAATAACCATTGTGCGGGATGGATGTCCATGCCGTCGGTTGTTTCGTTCTCGCCAGATTTGGTATACAGTGGCCTGAAAACTCATCCGAAGTAATACACGGTCGATGTTGGAGATGGATCCATCTCGCAAGGATACTAGAGTGTCATCCCAATCCGAAGATAAGCGATGTCGAAGAAGGGTGGAGGTGAGCTCCGACCAAATAGTAAACGAGTACGGACAAGCGAAGAATACATGATCTCGGGTTTCGTCTGGTTCTCCATATAGTACACAAGGCTGGATCACTCCCCAAGCTCGCATCCGACGTCCTGTTTGTAACCTGTCCAATGTTGCAAGCCACGAAATGAAAGCAAAACGAAGAATAGATTGCGGGAACCAAATAGTGGAACACCAAGAGCATTTGGGATAAGAAGGACTTAGCTGGCTCCAAGTAAGAGAGGAGGAGAAGGAGTTCATAAATATATTATGTCCGTGTCGGCAAAGCACCTCATCCGGACCAGCTTCAGTATTCGGTAATGGTAGTGCTAATATCTTATCCCGAAGTTGACGAAGATCTGGATTTCTTGTTCGTCTTATGCGCCACGAAGATCTTGATACTGCATCCGCTACACAAGAGTGTCGAGGGATGCCATACTCTCTAATGCCACGCTCACCTGCAAGACAATACAAAGGACCTAACGCGGTCCAATCTTCAAACCAAAAGGAAGTGTGACGACCATTACCGATGTTAAACTGAAGATAAGGAATTGCAAGCATCCGAGATTGTAGTAGTTTCCGCCATAGCCATGAACCCGAAGCAGTAGATGTAGTGTCCAAAATGTGGATCCCCGAATAAGGTAGTGATGAATCCACGCAGCCCATAGAGATCTCGTATCCGTGACTAGGCGCCAAATAATAGCTAGGGCGAAGACCTGCGATATATCCTCAAAGGAGCGGATGCCCAAACCTCCTGCGTCCTTCGGTTTACACACATCAACCCAAGCAAGCTTTGAGGAATGGTAATTGGAAGGGGAGAGCTGGACCAGAGGAAATTAGCACACATAGTATTGATTTCACGAATACATGACTTTGGTAGCCGGAAAGCGGATTGCCAGAAGTTGACTGTACTGATGATTACCACTTTGATGAGTTGCAAGCGACCTGCAAAAGACAATAATTTTGATGCCCAAGAAGACATTCGCGAACGCAGACGATCAACTAACGGTGCATAATCTGCTCTGGTGAATTTCTTCGTTGTGAGTGGTAAGCCTAGGTATCTGATTGGGAGTGAGTCTTTCTTCAAGCCCATTTGATTGACTAGCCGAAGAATGTCTAGAGGCGGTTGTGGTAGAAGGAAGATAGACGACTTCTGAATATTTAACCGGAGACCCGAGGCTTTCCCAAAAGTGTCCATAACATCCATTACTCCAGTTAACAAGTCAGTGGTGCCATCAGTAAAAATCAGAATATCGTCAGCGAAGCATAAGTGAGTAAGACCCAAAGCATCACAGCGTGGGTGATAACCAAAATGACCACAAGTTGCAGTTGCATTCAGAAATTTGGATTGAACATTAGTTACGATGACATAAAGGTAAGGAGATTGAGAAAGTGGCGGTGGAGATGCATAAGTATATCCATTTAATGAAAACATGAGGCAACTGCATGACATGTAACACAGACACACTGAAATCCCAGTTAATAGTTTTAAAGTGAAACGGGATGATAAAGAGTGTTTGTGATAGTCCTTGACGATTTCCGTAGCTAGCATGCTGTTTTCTAAGAGTAAGCGCCCCTTGACGAAAGCACTCTAGTTAGGTTCAATGGCGTCTGGTAGAATTGTCTTTAGTCGGTTGGCAATCAGCTTGGATATGATCTTGTAAATGGTGTTGCAACAGGAGATTGGCCTGTAATCTGTGATTCTCTCGGGATTGTCATTCTTCGGGATAAGAGCTATTAAAGTCGCGTTGATGCCCCGAGGTAAAAAACCGTGGAGAAAGAACGATTGGACAGCAGCTGTAAGATCAGAACCAACAATAGACCATGCTGATTTGAAAAATTATGCTGTATATCCATCTGGACCTGGAGCTTTGTTCTTAGGCATAGAGAATAGAATGTCCTTAATCTCATTTTGCATGACCGGCCTGCTTAACAAGACAACATTCTCGGACGGACATCTATAGGTGATCAATGAGTTGAGTAGTGGTAGTGGCAGAGGTGAGATCATAGGCTGATCCTGAAGAAAAATCTTGAAGTGAGCTGCTGCCTCCTGCTTGATAGAAGCTAAATCGGTTACTAATTCTCCGAATTGAAGACGAAGCCGCTTAATGGTATTCTTAGAAGCCCGAGCAGTAGTCGTTCTGTGAAAAAATCCAGTGTTTTGATCACCGTCTCTAAGCCAAGTGATCCGGGATCTTTGCTTGAAGAAAATTTCCTTGGCCTGAGCCTAGTGATGCCATTCCTTAGAAGCTTCCGCAACAGCAAGTATGGCTGACTGAGATGGGGCATGAAGTGCATCGTCTTGTCGTTGGCATAAGGACTTGTAGGCATCTCGAGTACGGGAGGGTAAGTCTCCGAATAGTGTGTAGTTAAGCATTCGAAGATCCGTTTTTAATCCTTTGAGCTTGGTATAAAGAAGACAAAGAGCCATGCGAGAGTGGTGTAGTGCCAGACGGGATGACCATTTGGCTGCTACAACCTGCAAGAAAGAAGGGTGAGATATTAGGTGAGTGTTGAATTTAAAAAGCTTTCGAATGGGAGAGGTAGGAGTAGTTAGATGAATGACGCCGCGGGCATGATCGGATACACCATTGGCTTCAAAAACTGTGAAAGAGTGAGGGAATGCGTCGATCCATGAGTCATTAACTAGCGATCGATCATTTTTCTTTCCAGGTGAAACATGGGCCTATATACGGTATATCCGTTAAATCACATCGCGAGACAAAATCCTGGAATTGCAGCATGCCCAATTGACGAGAAGATCGAGCCGGATTTGATTGCTCGGTGTGCGCGAGGATCTCATTGAAGTCACCAATGACCAGCCACGGGAAAGATGTTGAACCACAACTACGCGTGCTCTCGACGAGATCCCTCCATAGCTCCATGCATTCATTCTGAAAATTGGATGCATAAACACAAAAAAATCAGAGCTATAATACCCGATTCTAAAGTAACAAGAACAATAATAAGTTGAGAGGTGGATAGGATTAGTGTGACTTCGACTCCATCCTTCCAACAAACCCAAATTCGTCCTAAACGATGAGCCTGGTAATTCGTAATTGCATTCCACCCTGGTAGAGCAGCCTGTAAAATACGAGGATAATTATCAGCTTGAACACGAGTTTCAAGAAGACAACCAAACTGAGGACTAGTAGATAAAACCCATTGGCGGACAATAGTATGTTTTCAGGATTGGTTAAAACCCCGAGTATTCCATGCAAATAGCAACATATCATTAATGCCTCCGAGAGGAGGCTGTTGTTTTTTATTTAGGTCCAATTGGCTTGGTGCGGGTCCGTATATTGGTGGTGGCCTGGTCTGGTTTGTTCTTTGTGCGAGTGCTATAGCGCATAACATTAGCATCATCCATTGGTTGAGTTGTTTCGGTATCTGTTAGTAAGTCTTCCTCTTTGTCCTCAGCATCCTCTTTATCCGCAAGGACAAAGAATCTCGAAGGGGAGAAGGAGGCTGCCTTACAAGCTGCCGTGCCTGTGTCAGATTGTGTTTTGGTAGGCGATGGTGTGTTACGTGCTGAACGGACCACCTTGGACCATTCCTCAATAGGAGCTTGGGAAGATGTTGATGGAACTGAGTTGTGAGTAGTCCCATTTTGATGGGTGGAGCTATCAACCAGTTCTATAGCCGGATCATTTAATGGGACTATGTTAGCGTCTGTGTTGTCATGTGCTGCATTATTAGCCGGAGCATTACTTGAAACATCACCTGCAATCGTAATTAGAGTAGTATCAAGTAGATTCATTAGTAATTTGATTTACCAAAAAGGTCTGAATAGGTGGAGTAATGATAGAAATAGGAAGAGTAGGCGGATTGGTTGAGATATTACTCTCATGTGTTGAATGCACGATAGGAGATTCGTGTTGGTCAATGTGTGACGGGATGTCGGAGTTGCTGGTCACGACTGGTGCTGACTCAACGTTGAGAGGTTGAACTACTTCGATTGCCGGTTGTTGTTTCTTCTTGCATTCAGATGTGTTATGTTCCCATGTGGAGCACTTTGTGCATCTTACCGGTAGCCATGGATACGTGATCCTGATATGTTTTGATTCACTCTCTAGTTGAATTGTGTCTATGAGTGTATTATCCAGGTTGAGCACAATGAGCACCCGGGCCAAGTCTAGACGCATACATTTCTCCGTCTTAGGGTGTAATTGTTGAGCATCTCCGATGATGTCCCCAAGAAACTTCAGACCTGCACGAGAGAATAAAGAATCAGGTACATCATGGAAATCAACCCATATTGGCATCGATGAGAGTGTAGGTTTAGATATTGATTGAGATGGTGTCCACTCTTGGACTATAAGGAGGATGTCTGCAATGTGCCAATACTTGGCGACAAACCCGGGACCGTAATTCGGCAGATTCAATTCGAAACAGAACCGTATCAGCAGATAAGAATTGCACATCTATGCGAGACGATTGTCCCTCTCGCTTCCATATTCGGTTTACAGTGGCATGAACCTTGCCTATATGCGGTGCATCACCTATGAAGTACCCTACTAGGTACTCCTCCCACAATGGCTTATCGACCAAGAGAGTTTGAGGTACTGATGTAGAAGTTGTGCTTCCATTAAGTATCACCGTAGGCTTAGATACTGTTTTTTGCTGATCAAGATTCTGGACGACACGAGTCCATGATGTTCCCAAAACAGGCGATGCAGTTCGGCGTGGTGAGGAAGTTTTATTCGATGAAGTTTGTGCAGGTGGTGAAGCTTGTCCAGGTTGTGTGACGGTGACGGTGTGAAGAGGAGGAGTTCCTCCAGTAGCAGCCTCACTGCCGGGTGGAGAAGCAGTATCTCCGGCCATGACGGCGCCGGTGGCTTATGAAGCAAGTCAGATAAGGAAAGTACGGGAGCCCTAGATCGCTTTCTCAATCGCCTTTTTTTCTCCAATTTCTTTAAAATGATTTTATTGATTTAAATATTAAAAAGATTTAACTACATATTAACATATATAAGATTTAATAAAAATATTTTTTAATAGTGTAAAGTTGAATCCGAACAGATGTATTAATTTTAAAATTTTATGGATTTTAGTATAAAAGATTTAAATAAATTTTTAATAGTACTGATTTTTAAATTCTAAATATAATAGTAAAACTAAAAGAAATATAATAATTAGTAAAATCATTTATATTTTTAATGTTGGATCCGAAAAAATGTATTATTTCACGGTTAATTTAATAGTATATATTTCAAAAATTCTAAATATAATAATAAAACTAAAATAAATATAATAAGTAATAAAATTATTTATAGTTTTTAATGCAATTATCTTTAAGAAACTTACAATTAACCAATATAATATTTTAAGAAAAAACTTAATTTTCATAATTTTCTCAACAATAAAATCATCTAGATTTTTCTAATCTAACATATAAGAAAACAATAAGTTTATAAAAGCTAATCTCTTCAAAGATTTGGAATATAACATATTCCACTCATTGAGATCTTAATAAGTTTTGGAATATAACATATTCCAAATATATGATATTGGAATATCGAATTTTGGATATTATGGAAATATTGATTAATTAATCCAAAAATAAATTAAAAGTGAAAATATAGTATCGTATATATTTGATATATTTATAATCTATTATTATATACATGTATTATAAAAATTTGTTTTAATTATAATTAAAATATACTTTATTTTATCAATTTCTTTTTAATTATTTATTATATATATATATATGTTTTAAATTTAAAGACACTTTAGAAAATAACTTTATTGTCATGTGGTATATTACAATGAATGCTATTGAAATCAATATTTCAACGAACAAAAACAAAAAATCGATTTAAGAGAACTTAGAGTTATTAATTTAGTTGCATATACGACACCACCAATTATCACTTAAACCGTTTTTTTGTTTTTTGTTTTTTAATTTCTAAATATTAGACTCATATTTATGATATTATTCTAGATCAAATATTACTCTCACAATTTAACTTAAACATAATTTTCTTGCTGAGTATTTAAAATTGAAATATTTAATGATTAAATATATTTTATGAACGTGAAGATATATAATAATAATTCAAAACTATAATGTCTTATTTAACTTTAATTTAAAAAATTAAATATACGAAACTCACATTATTAAATACAATAAATGACTACTATAGGTAACTTAACAAATAATAAATATCTTCAATTATTATTTCTAATTTTTGCTATATAAAATTTAGGTAATCTCTATATTTATAGGAACTTCTTTTAAATTGTAAGATATACATATCCTCAAAATTTAAGTTATTCGCAATATTTAAGTTATTCCTTATATTATCTAAATTGAATATAGAAAACACATATATTTTTTTGGAAATGTATGTTTGGTACGATATGAAAATTTGTTAAAAAACATAACTATGTATTCCTATTTTGTAAAAGATATTGTAGATATAAATATATAATATTTATATTAATTTTGTTAAGTTACCTACAATTAAGGTAACAGTTTAAAAATTTGTTACCAAACATAACTACAGATTTTTGGGATATACTCTAAATTATATCAAGTTAGTAGCTAAACATATCTAACGTAATATTTGAGAATATCAATTTTTTAGATGTAAAATATTTGAGTATAATCTAGGTTTCCTAGAGAATATTCTAATTCTTTTATATCAAAGATCTTTAAATTTAAATCCTAATAAAAATTCTCATATCTTACTATATATATAGAGGTAGCCGGTATCAAAATTTAACACATTCCATCTTATAATTTTTCTTGGTTTATCGCTTTTAGTACGTATTCAACTTAATTTTTTGGTTGATTAAAGTTCTCTTCATATTGTATACGATGTTTTATTTTTATTTGTTTGTGTATTCTAAAATTTGAATGTATTTATTCAAACTAATCATTATCCAAGAATCCATGGTATAATCTATCATTCTATGACATATATCGTGGATTCATGTTATTTAAGCAAGAGAAGGTACAAGATATGATTGGGGTTAATGTTAAAGGAGATTACGCTGAAGTGATATATAGTTGTACCTGCCACCGATACAGCGATGTTATTGCCAGACTTAGGGTTTTTCCCAAGGCGATCTTGAAATCACATGTGAATGCAACACATGTTGCGATGAAGGTATTCCTCTTCTCATGTCTTATGATGATTTTGGAAAAATGTGTTTTGATTTGTGTGCATGTTACATATGAATGTGGTAGATTAAAGGTTGATGACTTTTGCTTTCTCTCGCTCAACCCTCTAGATATCTGTTAGTACTTAAAGCAATGATATTTTTTGCTATTCTCTTTTCATTCATCCTATGTTTTTTTTTAGGTGGTGTGGTACTCTCTTCATTTTCAAATGGATCCTTTGTTTTACATGTTGGTTGATCTCTACCTAGCTTTAATAAAGGTATGGTCTTTAGCATGTTATTTCTCCTATCATGTTTATGAGCATTGTTGAACTCACTTAACGAAATGACTCTTAACGTATGCTAGATCCATCCTTTCATATATTGTAAGAACTTGCTTTGTTTCATATCTTTGAAATGTTATCTATGGACATATTTTTGCTTCATATCTTTGAAATGTTATCCATCCTTTCATACACTGGCGGACCTACGTTGAAGAGAGGGGATTCAATTGACCCCTCTTAAATTTTTAAAAATTGATTTGTAAACCTATAAAAACACTAACTAACATCATAATTGGT
>OVAV01001398.1:0-13693 GCA_900406375.1 Iberis amara
TTGATGGAAAATTAATTTGATGTTTGTAATATATATATATTGTTATAATTTTAGCTTAGTGTATTTTTATGATAAGGAATAAGTCATTAATTGCATAGATATGTCCAAAATATATATGAAACTAACCCATGTGTGATTATCATAAGTATTTCTTTGACGAGTCACTCTATCCAAAATGAGATATGAAACTATAGTCTATATACCGACTTCCAAAATTTCATAATTGATAAAACAACTCTGTTTGACACTTCACATGATATGTATTTACGAAAATATTGAGTTTTTATTTATTATATACATACATGTTTCTCATATTCGACATAACATGTATATATTTATCACATGGGCCCAATGGGCCTGTCTATCCATGAATAAAAGAGAGTAACATTATAGGTTTTTAGGGATTTCTCGATCTTTATTACTCTCTACAAAATCCCTTCCTTGCTTTCTAAGCTTCGCTTCCATCGACAAACGGAACATGACGACGTTCACTTTGATGCTTCGGAATCGAAAACGGAATCGGAATCGGTATGTTATTTTACTATTTAGTGCTAGGGAAGCGATAATAGAGTCAGAGTGTTATGTGTTTAGATTAGATGTTGATTTGATATAATCAAATGAATAGATGTTGAATGAATCTCTTATTTTGGCTATATGATAATTCTTATAGCTTTGTAAATAATGTTTTTGTATCTTTGTTGTGTGTTATGTGTTTAGATTAGAAGTTGATTTTGATATAATCGAATAGATTTTGAATGAATCTCTTGAATTTGATATATGATAATTCTTATAGCTTTGATATGTAAATAATGTTATTGTATCTTGTTGTGTGTTACTTCTTTAGATTAGAAGTTGGATTTGATATAATCGAATAGATTTTGAATCTCTTGGATTGGATATATTATATGATAATTCTTATAGCTTTGATATGTAAATAATGTTGTTGTTGTTGTCGTCTAACTACAGAAAGTCGCGCAAAATGGTTACAAATTATCGAGAGTACAGGAAACCCGTCTCCGGATATAATCATAAAACTCGGTGTGTTTATCCTCTTGTGCCCGGGATAGGAGCTTTCCCTAAGAGAAAGTAAGGCTAATATATATATATATATATATATATATATCATTATGAATTGGCTTCTTATTAATCCTTGTTTTTTCGTTCCTTACTTGTAGTTCTAATGGAGAAATTATGCCTTTGATGAAGTATGATTTAGAAAGTAAGTTTGAATTATATATATATATATATATAAAAGCCTTTGTTGACTAAGTTTATGTCAACAATCATCTTCCTTTTGTTTTATGTTATTACAGATTACGCAACAGTCCGTTATGTTCATGATGTTAGTTTACTTAAGAGCTTTTTGGACCGAAAGCAAAACAAGAATAAATGAAGCTTTAATCTTATTAATTAGACTTTAATGTCATCTAAGTAAGCACTTTCTGTTAGTTTTTGTTAAAAACACAATTCCCGTACCTTATAAGATATGGTTATTATAATTTTCTGTCTTAACTTTGTTTTAGATTTATTATAACATTATATTGCTTGCTCCATACACTACTCAACCTCACCTCACTTTCTACATGTTAGTTAGAACCCACCAATTAAGAACCATTGCTCCTAACATTTGGTTATATGCAAAGATAGTAGAAAACAAATTTTCCCGTTCAACTATTATTTACTAAGCTAACCAAATCATCAGTACATGTCACAAAAATCGGTGTGTAATTTTAATACCACTTTCCAACCTTGTTGAAGTATTTTATGTAGTTGTGCTTCTATTCTATCCATCTTAGACACAAGTTTGTACCAAAAAACTCACACATATTTTAGCCAGAAAAAACATACTAACACATAGTATTGAAAAGTGGCTAAACATACAAACTTGTGTTCTACCAACCCTTGATTCCTTCTTTAGCAGAATGATAATCTCAACTCAAACCTTCTAGACTTGGAAAAACGAGAAAGCAACTCTAATATCTCATCAATACTTCAACTCATGTCTTCTTGTGACACCATAATCCTTCCTACTAGGGCTGGGAATCGGGTCGGTTCGGGTCGGAACGGGTCGGAAATTTCGGTTATTTCGGTTTTTGGATTTGTGTTCCGAACTGAACCGAATAAAATTTCGGCTCGGTTCGGTTTTTGTTTTTTAAGTTCGGTTTATTTGGTTAATTTTCGGTTAAGTTTTGGTTATTTTTTCGGTTTTTCGTTTTTTTCGGGTTTTTTCGGTTAATTCGGTTCGGTTTTTTTGGTTTTTTTTTGTTTTTTGGGTTATTTTCGGTTTTTTCCAAGAAAAAAAAATAAAAAATAAACCGATCGGTTATCGGTTCGGTTCGGTTACCGATATTGATTTTTTTTTGTTCCGATCGGTTTACGAAATATAATTCGATTCGGTTCTGTTCGGAAAATCTCGGTTCGGTTCAGTTCGGAAATTTCGGTTTGGTTAATAAGCAAGTCACGGTTCATGAACATCACCATTGACTGTGTTATAAAATTTCAATCTCACTTCCTCTCATTTCTCAGAGGGGCTGGACAAATGCTAGAAGCAATGGAGCGAGCCCAAGCTCCACTGAGAAAACCTTTCGATAGTCCAAGAGGAAGAAGCTACACAAGACCTTGCGCAACCTTAAATCTTCTCTATCTTTATAATCTAGAGTCTTTGATTTACATCATCTCCGTATGTGTGCTAACCAACCGATTGATAACTTGAGATAACCAAGCTTCTATTTTTGGTTCACTAATTCTTATCATACCATTACCAAATAATCTCCTGAATTTGAATCATAATAATCCTTTTTTTTGTATAGGAAACTTTGTTCCAGAAAATTTAAGTGTTTTTTTTTTAATTTAAGATCATGAATGTTTGTTGGTTTTTGGCTTTTGGTTTTAGATTTTGGTTTTTGTTTTTGAATTTTGATTTTGCCTAGATTTTAGATTTGACAAAAATTTGAATGGTAGTTTTTATCATTGTTTTTTATTCTTAATTTAAAAAAAAAACTTAGTTTAAATTTTAATTTTATTGGTAAAAACTGTAAAATAAATATACAGCTTATTTATAGTAATAATATTTTATCTTATAAAATAAATTCATAAAAACTATCAACAAAAAAATAATATGTAAAAGTTATAATTTTGGATTGATTATTTTTGACATATTAACTTCCAAATTGTGTGATGTTTTAATATATGATTATAGAATATGGTTGATAATATTTTTTGTTTCATAAAGTTAATTTCTATGAAAAATGTTAATAATATTAATTTGTATGATTTTAAAACGTTATTATCTTCAATTACTTGTATAATGTTGAAAAGAAAATGAGAATTCCATTTTAAGATTAATAATCAAAATAAATTATATTCATTAACTAATAAAATTAAAAATTAGATTTATATATAACATTAGCAATAAAATAAAATTTTGCTAATTTATCCATATACATAATAAAAAGATCATAAATTAATAATAGTGAAAAACATACTATATATGTAACAAAAGANGGATTTTGTTTGGAAAATAATAATAACTTCCAAAAACTAGATTCCCAAATATAGAGAATTCATTTGAAAAAAATCATGATTGGTTTAAAAAATAGNGACCAGAAAGTGTTTCATGTTAGATATTGATGAAATATCCAAAAAAATTAAATGTTCTTTTGTGGTTAAACAAGACTAGAAGAAAAGCACTTTTTGCTACATTAGAGAAGATGAAAATAGGTACGGGGTGGTGAAGTGATAGAGTTAGTTGTCTAATTCTTATACTTTCTTGGTAGAGTTGATGATGGACTTATATCACTATTGTTAGTTTTTGTTAAAAACACAACTCTCATGCCTTATAATATATATGTCTATTATAATTTTCTTGGATCGATTTATATTCAGTCATAAAGCAACTCTCATTGTTCTATTTTGGCTTTGAAGCAAAACAAATATCTAAATCTGTTATAGTTCACACCTGTAAGGTGGTGATTTGGACACAATGTAAGATTGTGTCCTTTTTAAAATATTGTTCTCGGGTTGTGTATAATGGTGTATCTAATAAATTTAGTAAAACCAGTGTAAACAAAAGAAGCCATGATTGCTCTTTCACATCATAGTGAAAACAGTTACGTCTTATCATGCATGATACTCTTTGTTTTAGATTATAACATTATTTAAGTCAAACATGATATTTAGTTTCTTTGCGAATGCACTGGTGGTTTTCATATAACAAGTTAACTTGTGATTTGTTAATATCTAGAATAGTAATCAAATTATTTATATAAGTAACTTATGATAGAATTTTGGTTCAGGAAAAAAAATCAATTTCTCTCTGGCTCTCCCTTCGATGCCCGTTAACCAGTGGTTCCCAATTCCTCCGCCGTCGTCAGCTACCGCTGACAGGTCCGGCCGTCCCCCACCTCTGCCTCCAGATCCTCCGCCTGAATCGCAACTTTCTGGTCTTGATTTTCCTCCCCTACAGTTGAAATACACTGTTTCTTCTTCCTTCTGCAAGGTTTCTACTGGCCCTTCCTTGGACTCCTCTTCCTCAACCCCTCTAAGCTCCACAGTCTTGGGTGCTCTCCCAACTACTAGATCTAACTCTTCTTTGTTAGAGGCAGCTGCTACTACGGTCGAAGCTCCTAGCCTTCAAGGCTCTAGACCTGGATCCCACCATGATACTAGCCTTTAAGGCTCTCTTCTCGGTCACCCTCCTCTAGCCCCTCACTTAAAACTTAACGCTTCTTCTTCTCGTCCAAAGACTCAAGCTATTCCGTCACAGCCCACTGGGTCATTTCCTAATTTGGCAGCAAAATTAAGGCAAACCGTTGACCGGACCCTTAAACGAGAAGCTCCAACTCCTGAGCTTTCCTCCTCTAAAGCACCAAGAGTTGTTATTCCAGATGAGGTTTTCCAGCGTGGGGCTTCACTTCATCAAGATTTTGTTATATGTTACTTCTGCGGTCGAATGCCCTCTTTTAAATTCATTCAGAATGTACTATCCCACATCTGGGCTAGGGGGAAAAGCATTGAAATTCACCGGAATCAAGCTAACAACTCGGTTTTGGTCCGACTTCCCAACACCTTCATAAGACAAAAGGTTATTGAGAAGAGGTTCTGGTATGTGGGTGATTCAATGCTACACGCATACCAATGGCCTTCCCATCAGCCTCCTGGTCCATTATCGCTCCCTCCTATTCCATTATGGGCGCATTTAAGGCATGTCCCTCTAGACTTGAGAACTAGAGAGGACTAGGCTGGATTGCTGGTCTCATAGGTGACCCAATTGAAACTGACGAATTCACTTTAAACCTTGTTGACATGGATCTGTCTCATGTTAAAGTGGTTGCCAATCTTAAAGCACCTCTACCAAATGTACTGGAAGTAGAACTTGTAGATGGAGAAGTATTTGAAGTCACTGTGGATTACCCGTGGGTGCCTCCCTTGTGCTCTCATTGTGGCGAATTTGGCCACACTCTAAAAAACTGTCTCCTACCCCCTCCAGTCAAGGAGCAGACCACGCAGGACCAACCTTCTTCCAAGTCTCTTAATCAACAACCATATGTTGACCTGAATGTAAGTGGTGACAATTCAGACCCTCTTCTATCCCCGGCTGGAAAAAGTATTTCAGCCAGTCTAGAGACCAATATTATTCCTGCTCCGGGTGATTCTTTAATTGATGATCCTCCCTCCCCTGGTGATGATATGGACTACATTGAAGATGCAGTTGTGTGCCTACCTACTTCTATCAAGCCAAATGGTGACCCTTATCGCCATAGTCCCATACGTGATCCTATAATCCCGGGGCCGTTTCGAAAGTTTAAACCCCACCCTCCTCCTTCGTTGGATGCTGAAACTGGTTCTCTGGCTTTACATTCAGATCATTCAATCCCTGCTGATCTAGATCCGGGATCATCTACTAAAGAGGTTGTCATGGCAAACTTGGATCAGAACACTACTTTTGTCTCTTCTCTGGAAGAGAAGGTACCCACTTTTTGATGAATATACGGAACTTTTTTTGGAATGTCCGTGGTTTAAATGACCCGGTCAAGCATCAGTCCTTTTGTAATTGGCTTGCTAGCCATATGCCTCTTTTTGGAGCTATTCTCGAGTCCCACATTAAGGAAATCAACTTGAACCATGTTCTATCTAGGGTTTGTAATGGGTGGAACTACTACTCTAATCACCAATCGGATGACGACGGTAGAATCATTCTAATCTGGAAACAACCTGCTTCTATCACAGTCGTGCACCAATCAAGCCAATCTATCACATGTATTGTTACTATGCCAAGGGGGATCAAATTTTATTATACAGCTATCTATGCACACAATACCACTAAGGAACGAGCTTCTTTATGGGTCGATCTCTTGCATGTCCATCAACATTTTTCTTTGGACTCTCATCCATGGATTCTCGGTGGTGATCTAAATCAGATCCTCTACCATACTGAGCACTCTTCTTCATCAGTAAATAGCATCACTACGCCAATGAGTGAGTTAGGGGACTGCCTCCTCCAGCTTGGTGTTTTTGATCATAGATTCCAGGGGTATTTATTCACTTGGACTAATCATCAATCTTCTACCCCTATTGCTGAGAAACTAGATCGGGTTTTAGTAAATGATTCTTGGGTGTCAATTTTCCCAAATGCAGTGACTAATTTCCTCCCACCGGATTTCTCGGACCATAGCCCCAATCTAACTGATTTCTCAGTAGCTTTGCCAGTGGAAGGCACAAAGCCTTTTAAATTCTTGAATTACTTAGTCAAACACCCCGGATTTGATCAGGTGGTAAGAGACGCATGGTCATCTGCAGGAGGCACGACATGGAATCTAACAATGTTAAGCTCAAAACTCAAAAAAATAAGGCCAGAACTGAGAAAGTTAAATAAAGATAACTACTCCAAAATCCAGGAAAAAGTCAATGAAGCACATAACAATCTACTACAATCCCAAAGCATGGCACTCTTAAACCCATCTACATTCTACTTTGATCAAGAGAGAGGACTTTATTCTAAATGGTTGTATCTGAGGAAAATTGAAGAATCTTACTTCAAACAAAAATCAAGGATCCACTGGTTGAAAGAGGGGGACCTTAACACCTCTTTCTTTCAAAGAGTTGCAACGGTTAGGACAAGTTATAATTCTATTAGAAGCTTTACACTAACCTCATGCGAGGTCCTCTCAGATCCAGTAGCGATGAGTGAGCATGCCATTCATCATTTCAAATCTATTCTTGCACCTGCCATGCATCCTGGATCCTCTGTTACTCTTGATTGGTTCTCCTCCCTGATTCCCTACCGGTGTCCACCTCACCACCAAGCGGCTCTCTGCATCATCCCATCTCCCGAGGAAATTACAAAAGTTATGTTCAAGTTACGTTCCTCAAAAGCACCAGGCCCGGATGGCGTAACTTCGGCTTTCTTCAAATCCGCCTGGGAAGTAGTTGGGCCTGAAGTTGTGCGTTCAGTCAGCCATTTCTTCATTCATCCCTTCATGCCTACTGCCACAAATTCTGCGATATTATGCTTGGTCCCTAAATCCCCTGGTGCTTCTGCTATTACTGATTACATGCCCATTTCTTGTCTAAATACTATCTACAAGCTGGTGTCCAAGCTTCTAGTCTCTAGACTCAAGCATATTTTGCCTAATTTAATCGTCCCAAACCAAACAGCTTTTGTTCAAGGCCGACTTTTAGTGGAGAATACGATTTTAGCAAGTGAGTTGGTCCAAGGTTATCACAAAAATGACGGGAAAGAAAGAATAACAATTAAAGTTGACATTGCGAAGGCTTTTGATTCTTTATCCTGGGATTTTCTTCTAATCTGTTTACAATCACTTGGTCTCCCGCAGAGGTTTATTAACTGGATTCAAGTTTGCATCTGCTCTGCAAGCTACACAGTGGGTTATAATGGGGTGGTCAACGGTTTTTTCAAGGGTAAAAGAGGGTTAAGGCAGGGTGATCCCTTATCACCCTACCTATTTGTAATTGCCATGAACTGCTTATCATTGATGTTGAATCAAGCAGCTGAAGAAGGTTTCTTTAACTACCATCCCAAATGCAAAAACAGAAAACTTACTCACTTGTGTTTTGCAGATGACTTACTGATATTTGTTGATGGGTCCTTGGCTTCAGTCCAGGGTGTTCTTCGTGTTCTTAGAGATTTTGAATCGCGTTCGGGCTTATCTTTGAGTGTTCATAAAACAACGCTATTCGCTGCGGGTGTTCATCGTTCTGTGCTAGACTCCATATCTTTCTCTACTGGTCTTATGCTCGGCTCACTCCCTGTAAGGTACCTTGGTATTCCCCTATGCACAAAAAAGTTGACTCCTAGTAATTGTGAACCTCTTCTTCAAAGTATTAAAAGAAAAATCACCTCATGGTCTGCAAGGGCTCTCTCTTTTGCTGGTAGACTGGTTCTATTAAACTCTGTTGTAGCAGGCATCTCAAATTTTTGGTGCTCCTCTTTTGCCCTCCCGAAGAGCTGTATCAAAAAGATTAATTCACTGTGTTGCGCTTTTCTTTGTTCTGGGTCATCAGAGGGTAATTATTCAGCTAGAGTGGCCTGGGATACAATCGTAAAGCCAAAAAACGAAGGAGGTTTAGGGATCAGGAACCTTATCTTTTGGAACAGAGCTTGCCTTCTTAAGTTGGTATGGATTCTCTTCTCAAAGTCGGGATCGATTTGGGTCGCTTGGTTCATCAAAGAAGTGTTGAAAGGTTCCTTATCCAATTACTGGAAACTCAAAAAAAGAAGTTCATTCTCATGGTTAGCAAATAAACTTCTGTCATTCAAAGATGAAGTGAGGCAATGGGTTAAGCTGCAAATAGGTAATGGAGCTACATGTAATTTTTGGAGAGATAATTGGTCTCCTTATGGAATTATTCTCGACTTCTTAGATGCATCAGAGAGGTCTTGTTTGGGCATTCCTCAAGAGGCAACTCTGCGTAGCTTAAGAACTCTTTCAGGATGGAATCTTCCCCCTGCAAGATCAGATAAAATGCTTCAAATTCAAGCATTCTTATGCACGGTTGTCCTCACTGATACAGAAGACAAGTATGAATGGGTTTTTAATTCCAAACCAGTTACAAAACTCACAACAGGGGAGCTTTATTCCACCATCAGACCTTCATCGCCATCTCTTCCCTGGTCAAAGCTTATCTGGTTAAAGGGAGGAGTTCCCAGGCACCTCTTTTTATCCTGGTTATTCCATTTAAACAGGTGTCCTACGAAGAATCGTATGCTTGCTTGGGGATTGAACATTGATCCGTTATGTGTGTTATGCTCAACTGTTGATGAAAGCAGAGATCATTTATTCTTCACTTGCTCCTACTCTTTCTCCATCTGGTCAAAAGTAGCTCTACGTTGTCGCATTCAACCTTCTGCCTCGTGGCTCCATTCCATTGACTCTCTTCTGGCTATCTCTAGTAACTCTCCCGAATTTAGACTAGCTGGACTTGCTTGGCATGCAACTGTTTATCTTATTTGGTCCGAGAGGAATAACAGGCTCCATCGCCAAGTATCTCTCCCTCCCCTAACAATCTGCAGGTCTATTGACTCCTTAATTAGGAACCGTATTTCTAGTCTTCGGGACCTAAACCCCTCCTTCTACTCTAACATGATGCAAATTTGGTTATCTGGATCTTTCTAATTAGACATCATCTACAAGGTTCAAACGTCTATTGGCTTCCCTTTACAACTCGATCTGGTTCAAAGTTGATTTCCATATTGGGCTCTTTAACTACTAAGGCCTTCTTGTTTTATTGTTCTTGTTAATTGGATGAGTATCCAAAACTCTAATGCCTGGGCTGGGCTATATTGTTCCCTCTTTTTTATTATATATAATAGAAAAAACCTTTAAAAAAAAAAAACTTATGATAGATCGGAATTTACCTGTGAAACTAAATATTGCTTGCTCCACCTGAAGCCAAAACATTTCTCACTTGCTGTTCTCATACAGTATTTTGAGCCATGTTAGTTATTCATAACCACAACTTCTCACTTGAAACTCTCTATGTCAGATTCTGTGACGTATTCTTCACTTTACAACCTCTTTTAACTCATCACTTCAAATCATAACAAGAAACCACCAATTAAGAACCATTGCTCCTTTACTTGACAGTAGAAAATAATTATTCTTGTCAACTATCATTTACTAAGCTCACCAAATCATCAGTACATGTCACAAATCGGTGTATTTTTAATACAACTTTCCAACCTTGTTGAAGTATTTTATGTAGCTGTGCTTCTATTCTATCCATCTTAGACACAAGTTTGTACCAAAAATATATTTGTGACTATTTTGTTAGTCACAAAATAGTCACAAATTTCCTTTTTGCAACTGCTTTGCAACTAGACTTGTGCAAATTTTTTTTTTTTTTGTAGTTTGACCCAGAGACCCGATAATCTGGAAGATCATCCGGATTGATCTCTGAATCGGTTTTAAAAACATTGGTTTTCTCCCATTTATAGGTTTTTAGTTAAACCGTGGAAGTTCCATACTTTCGATTTACAGTCTCTTCGGTATCCAAAATCATCATTTAGATATTTCGATTTAAAAAAATAGCATTCCGTACGCATTCAAATGGTTTGAACCTAGAGCACAAAAAAAAAAAAACTAACCCCTTCACATTTCCACGTAAACCATCACCTCTTTGATATCATCTGTAATTGTAGTAGCCAAAGATAAACATACAAGTTTTTTATATGGTTCATCTCGACAATGATAAATACTATTATTTTAATAATCAATTGTATACAGTGGAATCGCTTTTTAAAAATGCAAAAATCATGAAAATTGATGAAAGTTATGAAATGGTAGAAAATAACGTAATCACGATTTCAAAACGTGAAAAAATTACATATCATTCAAACCCACAACGAATTAATTGAAAGACAACAAACATATTTCAAAGACTCGGATTACACATGTCTCTTTTGGTTAAGTGTTGTTTTGTTTATATTTTGCAGTTACATATCATTGAGTATCTTTTGTAATTCATTCATTTATATATTCAAGCAAGTGTTTTAACCCAAACGTAATTTCTTAATTAGTATTTGGAATTAGTAAAATAATAAAAAAATTATAAATACATTTTGAAAATGGAATATATAATTTTTTCATTTTTAACTAATTACAAATTAGAACAGAGCCTTAACAAATGAAAGATTATCAAAAGCCATATATAATTAACATAGTTATATTCATAAGCGAAAAAGTTCTTAATTTCTTTATTTATATAGATGTATGTTGATCACTTAGTCATCGTCTTAGGTTTTCAATTCTTTGGCCAAAGAATATCATAACTTAAAATCATTGCTCTTGCTAACTATTGTTCCAAATTTTGGTAGTATTTTCTTAGAAAGAGATTTCGGTGATATATATTCACATGTTAGTCGAAAAATGATGCGGCAAGTTCAGACCGATCAGTCCAAGTTGGATCGATCGGTCATAATATTATACTAGAGCCGGTAAAAAGTTATTTCCACGAGAGAGAAAAAACATCATAAATACATTTTTTAACAAGTAAGTCTTTGAACACAAACTATTCGGAAGCAACATTTATTCTTTGAGCAATCGCTTTTGGAATGAATATATTCTAATTTGCAGGGTGATGCATGGTCAACACAATTTGCCGTAGGGGTATAGTGGGCTTGGAAATGGAAATGTGGAATATGAGAGTATCATTCATGTTTTCATTATTTTAATACATTATGAAATATTGATGTGTAGACTGCGACGTGCATGTTGCAAATAAAGAAAATTCAAACTTCAAATTAATTGTTCTACTCATATTTTTAAATTACAATTAAGACTGAGATATGAAAACTTTGATGTTAAAATCAATAATGATTAATAATTTTTAATAGAATTTCCTCTTAATGAACTCTATTGAACTCCATGTTTATAGGCCTTCCTTTAAACGACATATATTGAACTGCATTTTCATTTGGATTTTCCTTGTGGTGTTGTTGGAATATTCTATAAATAAATTCATCAATTCTTTATTTTTGTCACATAACCTAATGAACTATTCATAAGAAATCAAAAAGGAAGAAAAAAAAAGAAGTATATTTAAGTAATTTTCTATATTTTGCTATTTCTTATACTATAAATTTTGTGAATTAATATTTGATGTGGAGTGTTATATATTCATCAACTACTATCAATTTTAAAATTTTTAAAATACATTTTTTTAATTTATTTACTAAATATTATTGTCATTTGTAATATATATATATGCATTATTATGTATGTTGCAGATATAAAATAGATTTAGTAAATAAAAAAATCAAGTTGGAACAAATGATATTATTTGTGGCATCAGCTGTTATATCCAGTGGAGTTATTATATTAATGTGACAAAGACAAGCTCATGAAGATTTCAAGTTGTTCAATCAAGAAATCAGTGTTAGAAACACCAAAAGGAGTGAAAATGTTTTGTAGCACTTACGTTTGAGGTTAATGAAACAAAAAGCAAATAAAATTCAAATCAGCTGGATAAAATCCAAGACTATGATTCAAATCAAAGTGGACTATGTTATGATTCAAATTCAGGAGATGGTTTTGGTAATGGTATGATAGGGATTAGTGAACCAAAAATGGAAGCTTGGTTATCAATCGGTTAGCACACACGCGAAGATGATGTAAATCAAAGACTCTGGATTATAAAGAGAGTTGTGTTTTTAAAAAAAGTGCTTAGATGACATTAAACTCTAATTAATAGAGATAATAGAGTTGTGTTTTTAACACACACAAAAAAAACTACCAGACAGACTCTTTTGTTTTGTTGCATATCCTGTAATAACATTAGGAAAAGAACAGACTCTTGTTGCATATCATGTAATAACATAAAACAAAAGGAAGATGATTGTTGACAGAAACTAAGTCATAAATGGCTTTTTCATATAATTCAAACTTACCTTTTGAAATCCTACTCCATCATAGTCTCAATTTCTCCATCAGATCTACAAGCAAGGAAATAAGGATTAATGACTTAATGACTTTAAATTCAAACGCCACAGTGATTCGCCAAAGTTACATAAAACCTTCACAATTTCTATCCTAACAGAGAAAAACTTAATGACTTAAAGAAAATTAAGCAGACAAGAAGCCAATTACCTTAGTCACATTCAAACCCTCAGGTCCGAGATACTTATTTTCCATTTCGGCTTCGAGGATATCCAGTTTAATCTGCGGGAACTCGAGAGTACGTGGAAGATGTAACTTTCTAAAAGACTTCCTTTCAGACCCTAGCTTCAAAAGAACGTAAGCAAAGTTGAAACCGAGGCGGGGTTTCGGAAGAAAGAAGCTAAGCATCTGTCCATAATCGTTGAATGCAAGTGTAAATAGTTTTCCAACTCTCTTTTCACTCGTCTCATCACACATGACGAAGCTTCTCTTTCCCGTTCTTCTTAACTTTCATCAAAGTTCCGCTGATCTTAGAGATCTAATAAACAAAACAACACTTGTTAAATAATGAAACTTGAACTAAAGACACAAAAGAATCTTAATATTACCTTGCACGTATCTTCGAAAGATGACAAGGAAAGAATTGTGGACTTTGTGACTTTGTTTCCAAAAGTATTGTGTAATATATAGAAATGACAGATGAAAAGAAAAACATAAGAGGAAAATTTTCTTCACTCACCATACATAAGAGCACCTTGCACGCTCTTCAAAGCTCAAAGAAAATTTTGTTGAGAGTT
>OVAV01001399.1:0-11530 GCA_900406375.1 Iberis amara
CAGTGAATATATTTGGGTTAAAACCTGAGTGTATCACCTCTAGACAAAGGTTGTATGGCCTTTCCCCGGTTTGAACAAAGTCCTTTGTTTGGTGTCTTCTCCGAGTTGTCTCTGTTGGTTGTGGCTCTTGGTCCTGTCTTGCGTGGTGATCTTCGTCTTTGTTTGTTTGTGATGTGGTATTAAAGGTTGCGTTCCTCGCTCTTTGGTTTTGGTTTGAGCTCCTGCTAGTTCTTTTTCTTGGTCTTTTATCGTCTTTTTTTGGAGTTTGACAAATTCGGGATCGAACTTTTTCACTCCTTGTCACTACTTTAGGATCCAGCCGAGATCCACATCCTTTTACGGTTGCTTAAGGCGTTTCCTGTCTTTAGACTTTGGCATCTCCAAAAGCTCACTGGCATATGTTTGTTCCACTCGGTTTCTTTTTACCGGTCTACTAACCTGTTGGTCTTGCTTTCGAAAGGTAGCTTATGATTCGTCATGGGAGGAAGTTATTATCGCTTATTGGTTTTTCTTGCGATTTCGCGGCTCTCCAATTTTCTTAGAGCATCGTCAAAGTTCCTTTGGTGCACTCCTTCATTTCGTCGTCGATATCATCTAGTCTTTGGATATGATATATAACTTTATCGGTTACGAAGTTTGTAAAGCTTTATCATTTTAGTTATCCGTTTTAGATTTTGATATGAAGAAAATTTATTTCTCGTCGACTTTTGACTCTTAAATTTTGACTTATTTATCAAAATTAGTATTTCACTTTGTNACGAAGTTTGTAAAGCTTTATCATTTTAGTTATCCGTTTTAGATTTTGATCTGAAGAAAATTTATTTCTCGTCGACTTTTGACTTTTAAATTTTGACTTATTTATCAAAATTAGTATTTCACTTTGTATTCCGTAATGTATTCTAAAATAATTTATAAATTTTCAGTTGAAAAAAAAAAGTTAAAGTGAGAAAACAAAAGAATTTTATGGTGTTTTTTCTTTTACAAAATCCATCGTACGCTAAACAAAGAACAAAAAAAAGCAAAAACAAATAGCGCCAGGCTTGAATTGAATTCAAGACCTTTGTTACAGAGGCCTTGTGGGTCACATACTGTTAAACATCATTTACAGGCTACATCAATTTCGTAGCAATCGACAAGAGCGAAGAAATGTGCGGAATTGCCGTTGTAGTCTGCGGCGTTCGTATCGAACTCTCAACGCTTTCGTTTCTCTCAGAGCCTCCTTTCGAACAAGTAAATCTCACTTGTCATGATTTTAGATCCTTACCTCTATTGGCGTTTGAAGCTTAGGGTTTTGTTCTGTCTTAAGTTTGATTTCAAGACAGATTGCTCTTATGTTATTGTCTATTGGATGAAAAGATTCTGCTTTTGAGTATTTATTCATGGCTAATGATATTGTATTAAGATGGGTTAATTGCTGATTAGATATAAGGTTTTTAGTAAGTGGAATTGCTGATTATTGTGTTTTCTATTTTTGGGTTAAACTCAGTTACAATTCTCAGTTGAAGATGTGAAATCTATCTTAAGCAAAAGAGGTCCTGATAGTGTAGGTGAAAAGAAGATTCATCTTCGACCAAACTTACCAACCTGTGCTCAAGAATCTGCGACTCTCTCGGTTTATGAGTCTGGCCAAGGAACTTATGAGCTTGAGAATACTTCATGTTCCTCTGGTGAATTGCATTTTGTTGGTTCCACATTACAGCTTAGAGGAACTACTCCTATAATCCAACCATTAATAGATTCTTCTGGAAACATACTTACTTACAATGGTATGGTATGGTGTGGTTTTATACATTCTCTTACATTATATGACATCAATTGATATATATATATATATATAATTTTCCACGTAGGCGAAGTATTTGGTGGAATTGACCTCAACAGCTATGAAAATGATACTGAAGTTCTTTTGAAGTCTTTAGAGAAAGAAGAATCTTCTGTTCCAGATGTACTTTCAATGATTAAAGGCCCCTGGGCCATTATATATTGGCAGGTAATTTTGTTATTTTTTTCTTAGCATTTTACTTGTTGTTATAACCTTATTGTTGTTCATCAGGAAATTTCAAGAACACTTTGGTTTGGTAAAGATGCTTTTGGTCGAAGGAGCCTCCTTGTTCACTGGCCAACTGTCGAAGACCCTCGTTTTCTTTTATCGTCTGTTTCACCAGCTACTTCTGTTGCTCACAGCTCTGGTTTGTAATTTCCTTAGTAGAGTAATTATGTGTCTCTATGTACACCCATTATAGAGAATTGTATTTTGTCAGGATTGGATGCTGACAATGGTAATAGCATTCATAGATTTTGGGAAGAGCTTCCATGTGGAGTGTACAGCATTTCGCTCGGGGTTCTAGAATCCAGTTTATGTATTCGTGGTGAAGTCACAAAGCACGAATGGAGAGATACCATCTGGAAAGAATTGATTGGATGGGAAAGGAAATTTGTTGTACCAAGACCTGAAGATCTATCAGTGTCGTCGCTCAGCGAAACTTCAACTTCTTCAGGTACTGCTTAAGTTCATTAGACTTCTCCAATTCTGTCCAGATTTGACAAACTTTAGCTCTAGGATTTGCGCAGACAGTTTTGGTTGTTCTAAAGGAATCAGTGAGGCGGCGAACTTCACTACATAGCATTTTTCAGGTATGTTTGTTGGAAAATCGGTGTAATTGGTGAGTAATTACCTGAAAACACTTTCTTATTGGTATAAAACAGGGAGAAAAAGAAGTTGCCCCAGTAGCCGTTCTTTTCTCTGGTGGATTAGATTCAATGATTCTAGCTGCATTGTTAGATCAATGCCTTGATCCAAAATGTAACCATTACTCTTGCACAGATTCTGTCCCGGGCGCTTAAATTCTGAAACTAATTTAGATCTTATTCTTGCAGATGAAGTTGATCTTCTTAATGTCAGCTTTGATGGTCCTAATGCTCCTGATAGGATCTCTGCCATGGCTGGAATAAAAGAACTTAAAAAGATTGCACCTTGTAGAAGGTTTTTCTTAATTTATTCTGAAACCATGTTTAAATATATGCATATCTCTACTATTCTAATTCTGTTGTTTTAACTGTTATTCAAAACGGAAACTCAAGGTGGAAACTTGTAGAGATTGATGCTGATTTATCAAAACTTACCTTTGAGACAAAGCATGTTATGTCACTCATAAATCCTGCAGATACTTACATGGTAAACTTCAAAGTCTTGAGGAATCTGAATACTTTCTTTTGACGATAATTAATTATATACTATCGCAATGTTTTAGGACCTTAACATAGGAACAGCTCTATGGCTTGCTGCTTCTGGTGATGGTTGGATTCATGAAGATAACGAGCGCGTCAAGTATAAGTCTAATTCTAGAATTCTGCTAGTTGGTGCTGGTGCTGATGAACAATGTGCTGGTTATGGTAGGCACAGAACAAAATATCGAAATGGAAGGTATATATGTCTGCAAGAACTTTCTCTTATGACTGTTAACTAATTCATCTCAAAAGAAGTTTTGTTTATGGATTCAGTTGGGTTGCATTAGATCAAGAAATGAAAATAGATATGCAGAGAATTTGGAAAAGAAATTTGGGTCGAGATGATCGATGCATTGCAGATAATGGTAAAGAGGTATGTATGTGTCTCCCTCCATCCATGGCTACTAGAAACTCTCTTTTGTGATCTTTTCTTGAATGTTTTCGAATTACATGTTTTCTTTTTTCAGGCGCGATTTCCTTTCTTAGATGAAGATGTTATAAAGACTTTACTTGACATTCCCTTATGGGAAATTGCAGATCTTGAACAACCAAGTGGGAAAGGAGACAAGAAGATTCTTAGACAGGTAAGTAAAAGTCAAATATATTCCGTGTCTTGAAACTTCATGAACATGAGAAATGACGGTTAAATATTGAAGGTTGCAAAGTTGCTTGGGTTACATGAAGTTGCAGAGATGCCTAAGAGAGCAATACAGGTAATAAAAAAAAACTCTATAAGAGAAGTAAGTTACTCAAAATCAGTAAGTAAAGTTGAAAGCTTTGTGTTGTTAGTTTGGATCGAGAATCGCTCGTGAATCAAACAGGAAGAATTTTGGAAGTAACCGTGCCGCAAACCAAGCCTCCGCAGGGAGCGTTAGATTCCAAGCTTGCTGAGACTGTAAAACAACACTAGTGTTAGCCCATATTCTTGTCACTATGGGGGATACATAGAACTATTCTACTAGTTTATGTTTTCTTTTTTCCTTTTTTTGGCTCTTTTATGTTTTTTTTTTTCTTTTCGACTAACATAAATAATCAGAGTCTGAGATCAAATAAAAGAAAGACTAAAAAACAGAGCAACAACAGCAAACTTAAGAAATAGAAGGCGATTCAGCTTGCAGAGAATCAATCAACCATGCCGGACCAGAACGAGCTATGTAAGACTGTACTCGTCCATCCCTGGTTACACTCTTCGCTATCGCAAGTGCACATTTATTCTGATGAGGAGAAGCAAGGATACACGAAGCTTCAGCAAAATTTTGAAAGGACTGTATAAGAACGTCAAGGATGAAGTGGTATTTTGGCCACTCATTTGGATTCGTTACTGCTTCCACTACCTCTTTGATGTCTGTCTCAAAATAAATTCTCTGGTGATGAAAGGATCGAAGAGATTCTACAGCCCAGGCTAGAGACAGCAAAGCAGAATGTAGCTTGGTTAATTGTATATCTGGAGCTGATCTTCCATGTAGAATAGGTTCACCTCTGTGATTACGAAGTAGCCATGATGAACCTACATATTGCAGATTATCATTCCATACAAAACCAACATTACATTTCAGGTAGTCAATTGGCGGAGGGGACCATGATTGCGCTGATTCTATTGATAAGCTACCAGTAAAGAGTGATTGAGCAAGAGGGGAGTTACGTGCTTGAAACCACGCAAAGGCATCTTGTCTTGCTTTAAGCACAATCACGTTAGCATCAAACTCAGTACCATTGAACAATTTCTCATTCCTTCCTTTCCATATCATCCAAAGTATCCAAGGCCAAGGTAGTTTGGTGAAATCTGAAACACTCCTATTCTTAGAAAGTTGCAGAAGGAAGAAGATATTAGCATAGATAGAGTCCGAGAAATCTAAAGAATCTGGTTGTAGAATTCCAGCCTTTATCCATACTTGTTTTGCTCCTGAACACTCGAAAAGGACGTGATTTACTGTCTCAACAGCAACATTGCAGATCAAACAAGAAGGATTAACTGGAATTGTTCTTGACCGGAGTCTATCCGCTACTGCCAAAGCTCCATTTAGAACTTTCCAAATGAAATGTTTGATTTTAGGCATAGTTTCCACTTTCCATACTGCACTCTTCAGAACTGTCAAGGAAGGTTGATCAACCAATTTCTCCTGGTTGTTAATCTGTTGATGAGACGTGATGAAAGCATAGCCACTTTGCACTGTGTAATGACCACTTCTTGAATGAGAGCAGATATCTCGGTCCAATCTATGAATTGCTGGTTTTAACTTTAGAATTGTTGCCCTATCATCCTCCGAGAAAAGTTGAGATAAGAGATTTCGGTTCCATACTCCTGTTCTCGGGCAAAACAAATCTGCTACCTTAAGTAACACATTCATTCTACCATTGATGTTAAAAGGGGGACGTGGTATTGGTAAAGGCAGCCAGGTTGTGGTCCATACAAATGTGTTTTGACCATTCCCTATCATTCTGATCAAGCCTCGTCTTAATAGATCACGACCATGAATGATACTCCTCCAAGCGAAAGAAGGTCGAGATCCTAAACAACAGTCTAGAAAGGTCACGATCAAACCTTTATGTTTTCAATTTAAAAAAACATTATTTTGCTTTGACAAAACAAAACCGTATCAATTGAACGATTTATGGTTATTCAATTAAGTAATTAACAGCAAGGTTAATTTCAAATATTTATAGAAAATAGGATAAGTTTGGAAAATCACAAGAAAAAAAAGCCAACGATGAGAAATTTTGTTTTTCCTGTTTTTTAGAATTTTCAAAATACAATTTGTTTTTTTTTTCTTTTGATAACGATCAAAATAAAAAAAAATATAATTTGTTTCAAAGTCCAATTTTTAAATGTCAAATTTTGGATGGATAAGAGTATCTAGCTTAATGGTTGTTTGTCATATTTAATGTGTTTTTTTACTCAAATTTAAAAAATCAAATCTGGTTGTTTACAATGAAAGTGTAAAATTCATTTCGGTTTAGGCTATTGGCGCAAAAGAACATCGTAAGATTCGATTCGAACAATGACAAAGACTGGCCATTACATGACAATGGCCCACTAATTTCACTATTGCAATAGTCATCTTCGTCGAGTTTCGTGAAAGTACCAATAATTTCATTGGTTTTATCACTCTGATTGAATAATTATATTAAATTTTTTAATTAAAATTAACCGTTCTTGGAATAATATCTTCTCGAGTTTAGATATTTCAATAGAAAAATTATATATTTTATACGTAAAAAAAGTGAAATCGTTTAATTTGTTGGTTACCGAAGAACCGATCAATTAAACCGAAACCCTGGCAATAACAAAACCGGTTTGATCATATACATATATACATGTTTCGCCTATGACTCAGTAGTCACTTCTGAGTCTGCGTTTTGATTCTTCTCCTCCTCCTTCCGTTTCTACTTCTAGATCTGATCGCCAATTTCACCATTCACCCGGAGGTGTGTTTCTCGAACCCTAAATTCTTCAGATCGCATTCTTTTTTGTTAGATTTCGTTTCTCTCGTGGTTGCAGTTAGTGTAGATCGTAGATTCCGCCTTTTTTATCCATCGATTATGCTCTATATAGGAGATTTTCGTTTTGGTCTCTACGTGTTTCTAAGATTCAAGAATTTAAGAATGGTGATCTGATTTCGCTGTTGTTAGATCTGATTTTGTTTCACACTTGTTCCGATTTTGTTTCTTTTGTGTTCTCCTTTTGAAAAATTGGCTGATAAACGAGGTCTCTTTCTCTCTGATTCAAACATGTCTTTTTCTCGTAAGATTCTTCTAGAAATGTTGAATCGTCGTCTCTGATTTCGTCGTTTGGTTTGAGGTAATAGAATTATAGTATATTCCAAAATAATGTATGTTCTAGGACTAGGAAGACTTTTGTTACAAGTCTGATCTTTCAGCTCTGAATGTGAATATAAAGAAACTATGATCTAGAAGCAACAATCACTCTCAAGATCATATTTAAGTTCAATGTGTTTCACAGGTCTTGCATATGTGACTTGTTAATGCTCTAAATTTATCATTTCTGAATGTCGATTGAGACTTGTAGCTGAAAATTTAATTTTGCCTTTTGTTGTTAGGTTCTCAAAAGTTTTTCAGTTTATACTATGGGTCGTGGAAACAGCTGTGGTGGAGGTCAAAGCTCATTGAATTATCTCTTTGGGGGCGGTGAGGCTCCTGCTCCTAAGCCGGCTGCAGCTGCTCCTCGTCCCTCTCCTGCTGAGACGAACAACGGGACTGCTCCAGCTCCACCAGCTGTGACTGCAACTGCAACTGCACTTACGACTGCTACTACTTCTGTTGAGCCAGCAGAGCTCAACAAACAGATTCCTGCTGGTATCAAAACTCCTGTCAACAACTACGCCCGAGCTGAAGGACAAAACACTGGAAACTTCCTTACTGTATGTTGTGTACATTACTCGAATACCTTTGAATGAAATGCACCATTAATATCATTGTAATGATCTATTATCTGCAGGAGCGTCCTTCGACCAAAGTTCATGCAGCTCCAGGAGGTGGATCATCTTTGGACTATCTCTTCACTGGTAGCAAGTAAAGAAAGATTGCAAAAATCATATCGATTATCTCTATAAGTGTTTGATGTGAGCCTTGAATGATAAGAAGTTGGTTTCTTGTCAACCATATCTCAATTGTTATCTGTAATATTCTGCTCTAAAACCTTTGAATCAAAAAACTTCAAGTTGTCTGTTTATTAACCTATAATGCAAAAGTACAACTTCTGAGATCGATTTTTATTAAACCGTAACAAGAGAATCAATAGAGAAATTGCATCAAGAAAATTGGTATTTGCTTATCGTTGAACCTCGAATCCACCACTTTTAAAAAGGTCTCGCCAAGAAGATTTGTAGAGAGACCAAAGACAACTCCAAATATGTTGTATGGTAGATCCTAAATATGGCCAACTTGCTGTGACAACACGAGGAAGGTCTAGTAATCCAATTAATTTTACAGATATAGTTTGCATCTTGATATTAAATATGGGAATCGAGAGATCGGAGGCAACTACACCAGAGATGTTAAGAGTTTGTATTTCCCGCACCAAATTCTGAATAACAATCTAATTCGAATTTGGAACAAATTTACATTCTAAGAGCGACTCCAACGGGATGCTAATACGGCATTTTGCCGTTTCACTTCTCTCCAACCGTACTACACAATTTACACTGTAATAGCGTAATTTTATTTTTAGCTACAGTACCAATTATAATTAATATTATATCTAGTAGATGTATTATATTTTTAATTAGTTATATGATTAATATTTTTAGCTCAAATATTAAATTTTTTGTACCAATTATAAGTAATATGGAATATTTATTTTAATATCTCTAAAATATTAAAATTAGTAATTTAGTATGCATTTGATTACTATATACATATTAGAGTAAAATTAAAATATCCTAAATGTACTTTATTTTTGTGTGTACTTTTTATTTATTTATTTCTATGCAATATGTTTTTTATGTAATATAATTCATATTAAAATTTTTGATTTATGATTTATATTAATTCATTATAAATAATAATATGTATTTGAATAAACTGTCAAAAAATAAAGAGAATCTTTAGTTTGATACTATAATAATAATAAATATTTTTTCAGTATAATATTTAGTGTTGTGGTCGGAAAGTAATTTTTTTTTAGTGTTAAAACTATACTAAAATAGTGTGATTTCAACACTATTTTAGTGCTAAGCTTGGAGATACCTTAACATCTAAAAGTTCTCGTTCTACCGTAAAGCTATTACCGCAAGATTAAAATAATCACTTTGATAGTAGTTTTGTACTAAAAATTCAAAACCGTGATTTTCAAGTCTAAGGACAGAAAAATCTAATCTAGTGGCTTTTGGTTTGACTAAATCTAAAGTTTTTTAAATTGATCCTTAAGTGAAATTTATACTTTAAGAAATTGTAATGGAAATTTAAGTATTGTAAAATATCGGCGAAAAAAATGATACCGTAAAATATATTTAACGAATCATTTACATATCAAATATACTAGTGAAATTATTTGCGGAAAGACTCAAGTTTTGCCTAGCTGGTTAATGCTCTACTTAAGTATGGTTTCACACAGACACAATTGGACTACTCTCTACTCGTCTACTTGAAGAACATTGCTCTATGAATGTTGGTTTACGTGGACAACTTAATTATTTTTGGAAATTTTGCTAGTTGAACTCAAGACTTTCAAAATGTACTTATCAACTTATTTTCACATGAAAGATTTGAGATATCTCAAGTATTTGTTGGACTTGGAAGTGGCTCGTACCCTGACGCTACTTATTTGTGCCAACAAAAATACGTTACTGATATTATCACCGCAACCGGTCTCCTAGGGTGTAAACCAGCTGGTTCGCCAATCGATCATAATCATTATCTTCCTCTTACAAATGGTGCACCACTTGCCGATCGTCAGACTTATTAACACTTGGTTGGAAACTTCATTTACAAACAAGTTTTTTACGTAGGCGATTCATATATTTTCTAAATTTACAAAATCTCCGAGAGAGGAACACTGACTTGCAGTTTTGAAAGTGGTATGCTATCTCAAAGGAATGATTGGCCAGGGTATTCTATTTTTTGTGTTGAATTAACATTTATTGATAGATTGGTGTGACTCCGATTGAACAACTTTTTCATTGATAAGACATTTTCTCACATGTTGGTTTGTTTAATTCGGATTCTCCCATTTCATGAAACATCAAAAAGCAAAATACAGTCTCTTTTTCATCTACAGGAGCTGAATATCGGGCATAAAAGGGGCTACAAAGAAACTCAAATGGCTAAACGAGCTTCTTCATTACCTCAACTATACACATGACAATATGATGTCCATTCATTGCGATAGTAAATCGACGATCCACATTAGCGCAAATCCAGTTTTCCATGAATGCACAAAATACATTAAAGTTGAGTATCGCTTTATTCACGACGAGATAGTTAAGGGTGTCGAAAAATCTCATCACGTTTTTACTAAAGATCAACTTGCAAATGTAGTCACGAAAACATTGATTAAAATTTGGTGTATTTTTTCTTAAACTGGACATTCAGAATTTATATGCTCCAACTTAAAGAAAGTATTCAAATATTTTAATTACTATTTTTTAGTTATATACAAAAACGTATATTTTTCCTAATTGGCTTTTGTATTAGGGTCGGGTTTTAGACTCATGAGAATATATGTATACTAGATCTTACAGAAATATAAGGTAACATCATTATCCACGTCTTGAGCTTTTCATATATTTCTCAGTTTACCGTTTAGTTTTGTCAATGATCGTAACTAACTCGTGTATCTATATTGGGAGATCGTAGAGATCGACCCGAATCAGAAGAAGATTCAAGAAGATCACAAAGATTTTAGATTCGGAAATTTACCATTATTACTAAATATATTATTTACATTTATGTTTATCTTGATTAGGTAATTAGATTTAATTATTCTCTATAAATACATTGTATCTTATGACTTATTTTTTATAAGAGTTTAATAATAATTTTTTTTTTTTTGAAGAGAAGACTGATGTTAAATAAACAGATTCGAAATCACATATCTATGCTAATTGATTCGTGATTATCAATCTTATAAACCACGGTTTTGCATAGTTAATGGAGTGGGTTGTCTCTTCTCCCCTTGCGTACTTTGTTAAGATTCTCCTTTCTCTTTTCTAAGGTCGTGACTTTGCTTGCATCATAGATTCATAATCCTTGTAAATTGGAAATTTACTCCTAACAAATATGCATTATATTAATTAGTTTTTAACCATAAATATGTCAGTTGAACAAAAATACCAAAAATATTCTCATGTGAATAACCTTCACCTTTTCCCTGTTTAATAAAATTTTCCCGGTTCCACTTTAAGTAACTTTCATTTTTATTTTTCGCATTCCTCTCTTTTTTTGGTCAATTTTTTTGTTTTGTTAGACAAACTCATCCGGTTACAATTACATTCACGGTTACATATTAATTAAAAAATGCAGTACCTGTACGAAGAGACACGTGATGTACGTATGACTGTTTCATTCAGTCGCATTGTCGCAACACATCTAAAGAGTGTATCCTCAATCTTATAAGCCAATAAGGATTCAACGCGTAGTCTATGAGTTCTGTCCCCTGCAAATGCTTCCCTCACACTTACGTTTTTATTGTTATAAATATAAACTAAAAGTCTACAAGACTGAAGAGAGTATTTGTGAAAGTATAATCCCATTATAAATGTTCATCTATAAAAGATTATGTCAGAACGGAAACAAAAAAAATTTCTTGCCACCTCTCTTCCTGCTACCTCGTATTATGGACTAG
>OVAV01001400.1:0-13427 GCA_900406375.1 Iberis amara
TTCTACAAAATCAAAACATACATCTCTATTAAAAAAATTTCTCCCAAATCCAGAGATAGGGTTTCGAATCAAAAACAACTTATCTTCGTTTCCAGCCTTCTCAGGACCTTCGAATGTTCGTTTTTCATCATCTCTGACGGAATATATCACAGCTCACCAGAGTTCTACGCGTGACAAACTTCGGAGGTGAATTGCCATTGTTGCGCCGTCGAAGAAATTTTTTCACACAAACTTCTATCTTTCACAGTCAAAAAGAGACCCCAAAATTTTTTAGGTTTTTTTCTCCCATCCTATCACATTGTGCCACATATCGTATCTGAATGGTTTCTCAAATTGCTTTGATGAGAAACGTTTCTGGACCAGATTTTTATTTAATAATTTTTTTTGGGCTTTAAATTTTAAGATACCCAAACAATATACCCTTTACATCTCCCATTGGAGAAGCTCTAACAAAACTAATTCGATCTGAAAATAGAATTAAAATAATTAACGAAAATAAGACAAAATTTATATCATATTTTGTCCAAAGGAAATTTGAACTTTAGTTCAAAGAGAACAACACTTAGAACATACACTAGGCTGTTTATATTTTATATCAACATATCTAAAATCTAATACAATAAAATATATGTCAAAATTTAATAGGTTATAGTTACTCTCACCTTAATTTAAGAAAAATTCACAAAAATACTATAAACATAAACACTCAGTGGTTACAAAAATATTATAAAAATGTTATTGTTCCAAAATACCACAAATTTAAACTTTTAAACCCAGATCTAAACTCTAATTTTTTTTTGGGATTCTCAAAAATACCACAAAAATTAGGTCTATTCCAAAAATACCACACAATCCCAAAATTTTCAAAAATACAATTTTTTTTCCAAAAATAACACAAAAATGTTTTTGTTCCATAAATACCGCAAAATTTGAAATAGTTTTAACTTCAAATTTAAATCTTAAAACCCCAAAATCAAACTCTACCCCCTTCAAAACTAAATCCTAAACTCTATTTAGTGAAACCAAACACAAAATTTTAAATTCTAAATCCTTAAAATTCATTTTTCATATTTGTAGTATTTTTGGAACATTTGGGAGTGTGTTATATTTTTGAAATTTAAAATTTTTTTGATGGTATTTGAAGGAATTTTTCAATTTTTTTTTTAAATAAACTCTAATTAGTGAATCAAAATCAAAATTTTAAATTATAAATTTTTAAAATTTAATTTTATATTTTTGGTATTTTTGAAAAATATTTTTGGACGGATCTCCATCTAGTATAGTTTTTGGTTTGATTTCTAATTCGGGTTGGCTTACAAACCGGGTTGGTTATCGGTTACAAGCGGCTTCCCTCTGTTCCGTTTTTAGGGTTTTGGGTTTTAGACTCAATACGGTCGTTGAATCTCTGCGTTTACCTCTCTGCTCGCTTCCCTCACCATCTTCAGGTTCGTTCTCTATCACGCGCATTACTATTTTTTCATCACATACGAAGAATCAATTTTACAGTCAGGAAGGAGTCAAAGTCAGTGCGATTAAGTAAATAAATCGAAGCTATTTGTGTTGATTTTCTAAATTCTGAGACTTTACCTCATTGCTTTTCTTAGAAAGCTTTCAAACTTTTATTTGAGAACTTTCGTATAAGGCCCCTCCATAAGTACGAAAAGCTCAAACCTCTGTTTTTCTTTTGTATTTTGATTTCGGCTTTAGCATTAGGAAACAATAACTGCTGTGAGAATGAGGAAGAAGGTAGATGAACGTATCAGGACTCTTATTGAAAACGGTGTTAAACTAAGACACCGTTCAATGTTTGTCATCGTTGGTGACAAGTCTCGTGATCAGGTACAGTTTTTGCTTTTATAGAGTATAACTACTTTGCATTTCCATAGGTTTTCGAAGGTGAAGTCTAATACTTTTCTTTCTTTTCGTTATGTGTAGATAGTTAATCTTCATCACATTTTGTCGAAATCGGTGGTCAAGTCTAACACAAATGTGCTATGGTGTTACAAGAACAGACTCGACATTAGCAGGTTTGATCTATCAAACCTTGTGGTTATAAAACAAAATACTCACAGAAGTTGAAGCTTTTAATAAGTGGAATTGATATTGTGTGCAGTCACAATAAGAAACGTTCGAAGCAGTTGAAAAAGATGAAGGAAAGAGGCCAATTAGACCCCGAGAAACTTGACGCTTTCTCTCTATTTCTTGATGTTGCGGAAGTTACGCATTGTTTGTACAAAGATTCTGAAAGAATTCTAGGGAATACTTTTGGCATGTGCATCTTACAGGTAGGCTTTATTAGCGACCAATTATTCATACTTTTATATATTCTATCACGTTTAAGTTTTGTTCTTGATATATTTAGGATTTTGAAGCACTAACTCCAAATCTACTAGCACGAACTATAGAGACGGTTGAAGGTGGTGGGCTAGTTGTTTTATTGTTAAATTCACTTGCTTCACTTACTAGTCTCTGCACCATGGTTATGGTATGAACAAGAGTTTAGTATTTGTTTTTTTTTTTTTACTTGACTGCATTATGTAAATGTTGTGACATGCTTGGTTCGGTTCATAACAGGACGTACATGACAGATTTCGGACTGAGTCACATTCTGAAGCTTCGGGCCGTTTCAATGAACGTTTTCTGTTATCACTAGCATCATGTAAGGCATGTGTTGTCGTGGATGATGAGTTGAACATTTTGCCCCTTTCATCTCATATCAGATCTATCACTCAGGTTCCAGCGAAGGAGGTAACATTTTATGGTTCGGGAGAAATAGTATTGTATCATGCCAATTACCATCTTTAACCTTTCACTTTCATATCTTTGTTAAAAAGGATTCGGAAGGGCTCTCTGAGGCGGAACGAGATTTGAAGAGTTTAAAAGATGCATTAATTGATGATTTTCCTGTTGGTCCTTTGATTAAGAAGTGTTGTACATTGGATCAGGTATGTAGTTTACAAATTGATGAAAATGTGTTTCACATTAGATCAGGTTTAAAAAGTCTGCTTTGTCTTTTATAGGGTAAAGCTGTTGTCACATTTTTTGATGCAATATTGGATAAGACTCTCCGCAGCATAGTTGCTCTGATTGCTAGTCGAGGACGTGGAAAATCTGCTTCACTTGGTCTAGCTGTTGCTGGGGCTGTTGCTTCTGGGTAGGGTTTTACTTACTTCACTTATGTTCTAATAATATTTGTTGATTTAGTAATACTTGATTTGGTTTGATCTTAGGTACTCTAATATATACGTAACAGCACCAAGTCCCGATAACTTGAAAACATTCTTTGAGTTTGTTTGCAAAGGTTTTGATGCTCTTGAATATAAGGTAATGCAAGAAGAAAGAATTACATATATTTGCATTTTAATTGAGCCATCCATATAATTTATCTTCAACTATGTCCTTTAAGGAACATATTGACTATGATGTTGTGAGAAGTGTGAATCCTGATTACAAGAAAGCAATTGTACGGATAAATATCTTCAAGCAGCATAGGCAAACTATCCAGGTTTGTTGAATCCCGGGGTTTTAGTAAAACTGCGGTTTGCGTCGATCACTAAGTTGCTTAATTTTTTTTTCGCTCTTGTAGTATATACAACCTCATGAGCACGAGAAGCTGTCACAAGTGGAGTTGTTGGTTATTGATGAAGCAGCAGCTATTCCTTTGCCAGTTGTGAAGTCTTTACTTGGTCCTTACCTAGTTTTCTTGTCATCAACTGTTAGTGGGTATGTGAAACCGAATTTGATTGTTATAAGTTTGGTCAGTCGTGCCACTAACTTTTGTTTGTTTTCTCATTTCGTTGTAAAGCTATGAAGGTACTGGTAGATCTTTGTCCTTGAAACTCATCCAACAGTTAGAAGAGCAAAGCCGAGCCCCAGTTACTGGTGTTGAAGGCTCTCTTTCTGGTATTGACTACTGTCTTTTGCTTTTCAATGTTGGCATTTCACAATCAGGAGAATTGTATTAGAAATCCTTTTTCTTTGTGGTATTGTAGTTGATTAGAATCATTTTCTTGGGGAATTCTTTAAATGGTTGAAATTTCTTTGGATACAGGTTGCCTTTTCAAGAAAATAGAGCTTAGCGAGTCAATTAGATATGCTTCTGGAGATCCAATTGAATCCTGGCTTAATGGTTTACTATGCCTTGATGTTGCTAATTGTCTCCCAAGTCCTGCTTGGTATGGAGATCTCTGAAAATCAATACAATGTTTTTACCCTTTATTAAGATTAGATTTTCAAATTTGATAGTTTCTTCTTTTATCTGTAGCCATCCTCTACCAAGTAAATGTGATCTCTACTATGTCAACCGAGACACGCTATTTTCTTATCACAAAGACAGTGAGTTGTTTCTACAGGTAACTATAGTGCAATTATGATCTATGTTTTTGTTTGCTTTGATTCGATAATAGTAACTTGACATTATAGTGGCATTATACAGCGAATGATGGCACTCTGTGTCTCTTCTCATTACAAGAATTCTCCTAATGATCTTCAACTTTTGGCGGATGCTCCTGCTCATCATTTGTTTGTGTTGCTCGGTATGCAATTTTTCCCCTCATTCATTGCTAGATATAATAAGCAGATCTAGAGTATTGCCTTAAACTACTGTTTTGCACAGGTCCTCTTGATGAGTCCAAAAACCAGCTTCATGATATCCTATGTGTTGTCCAGGTATAGATTTCTTTCTTTATGCTTTGCGCTTTGGAATGGATTTTCTGGGAAGAACAGTTATTTGTGTGCAGCATTCTTCTTCGGTATTTGTTTTTCGAATGGTATTAATCATCATTTCTATTGATATTTTGTAGGTCTGTCTTGAAGGACAGATTTCAGAGAAATCAGCCAACAAAAGTCTAAGAGATGGTCATTCACCAAGTGGAGATCAAATACCGTGGAAGTTCTGTGAACAATTCCGGAACCTTGTCTTTCCAAGTTTTTCTGGTGCTCGCATAGTACGCATAGCAGTCCACCCAAATGCCATGAAGGTAAATTTGCTCAGTCTGCTCTTTTTTTCCCCAATATATTTTAGGTTCTGTGAAAGATTAACAAATTCTTTATTACATTCTGTGTAGATGGGATATGGTTCTGCTGCTGTTGAACTGTTGACCAGGTAAATGCAATAAAGTGTGCATACAGAAGTACTACGTTGTGATCGATGCATAATGATTACTAATTAACTGATTGATATGTGTAGATACTTTGAGGGTCAGTTAGCTTCACTATCAGAAGGAGATGATGAACTTGATGTACAGAATTCACCAGTTAGAGTTACTGATGCTGCTAAGAAGGTTCTTGATTATTCTCTTTGTCTTCGCGGGTTTTTTGTATTATGCATTCCACTTTTTAGTTGATTGGTATTTTCTCAGGTTTCTTTGCTTGAGGAACAGATAAAGCCGCGCACCAATCTTCCACCTCTACTGGTTCCTCTTCGTGATAGGCAACCTGAGAAACTCCACTACCTCGGTGTTTCTTTTGGGCTTACTTTAGACCTTTTCCGGTTTTGGAGAAAACATAAGTTTGCTCCATTCTACATCAGCCAGATACCAGTTGAGAGTCTCTCTATCCTTTATCCCAAATTGCTTATGCTTATGTTTGTCTAGTACTTATTAAAAGTTTCTATATATGATTCTATCAGAGTGGTGTGACTGGTGAGCACACATGTATGCTTCTAAAACCATTATCAAACGAGGAATTTGAAGTTAGCGAGTCGAATGAATTGGGATTCTTTGCTCCATTCTATAAAGGTTTGTTGATTCTTAAACAATAACCAAACTTTATCTTCCAAGTATGACATGCTTGGTTTAACTTCATAGCCATTTTTCTCCTCTTCAGATTTCAGGATACGGTTCTCTAAGTTGTTGAGTGATAAATTCAAGAAGATGGATTATAAACTTGCAATGAGGTTAGCGTTGATCAATTTCTCTTCACATCATACTTTTCTTAGGGATCTGATTATATTCTTCATATCACTCTTTTTGTGTAGTGTTTTAAACCCTAAGATCAACTTCCTAGAGGTTGATTCTTCGGGATATTTGAAGAAACTCGACGGAATCTTTACACCTTATGATATGGAGAGACTCAGAGCATACACTGAAAATCTTGTTGATTTCAACCTGGTTAGTTTTTGATTTTCTCAGTTTTTGTTTTGTTGTCGCGGAGGAGAGACTCGTTTTTTTCTTTGTTTAAATGGTTTGATGTGTTTGAAAGGTTTATGACCTCTGCAAAACTCTAGCACATCATTACTTTCAAGAGAAACTTCCAGTCTCGTTGTCATATGTTCAAGCATCTGTACTCTTATGCTTGGGTTTACAGGAGCTGGATTTCTCTAGCATTGAGGTATAACATTTTCAAACTCTTTCGACGAGATAAACTTGTAGAAACATCTAATGTTCTTTTACATTGCATTTACAGAGACAAATGCAGTTAGAGAGGGGACAAATACATTCAATTCTATTGAAGGTTGCAAAGAAGTTGTATAAATATTTGAATGGGATTGCAACAAAGGAGATTGAATCCACCTTACCCCGGTTAAAAGAAGTAAGTTCAGATGAAACAAATAAACATTAACGAATATCTGACTGATATGATCTATGGTGGCTTTTGGTTGCAGAGAGTGCTTGAACCTCACAGTGTATCAGTAGATGAAGATCTTAGGGACGGAGCACAAAAAGTCGAGGTAAATCACTTGTGTTTCCTTATGCGTATATTGTCGAAAAATCATTTACACACTCAATTTTTTGGGTATAAAGGAAAAAATGAGAGCTGAAATAGAAGGATTAGATCCTGAGATACTTGAAGAATTTGCTATTGGTGACAAAGAAGCTGAGGCTTTACAAAAGTCTAGGATCTCTTCAAGTGGTATTATCAGTATTGAGTCCACTAAAACTGAGAACAAGAAGGTGAAGCCAAGTGGTTTTGATAAATCTTCTAAAAAGAGAGGTAATGATAAGCACTCATCATCAAGATCCCACAAAAAGAGAAGAGCTTGAATTAAGTAATATTGAAAAAAACTCTTGTTCTTTGCAATCATGATAAAATTTTGATCACAATTGTAATCAGATTTTGTAGATTTGGTTTTATTTATATAACACATGAAAATGCTAACAGTGGTTTTTTTTTTCTGGTTATGTTGTTACATTTTAAAGCCATGATACAAAATGTTCTATTGACTTAACTATAAATGTTTCTTTTAACTCCAAACATGTTCTACATCTCGGCAGCAAAAGATTTTCCACATCCACATGTTTGTGTGGCGTTAGGGTTTGAGAAATTGAAGCCACCACCGATTAAAGCATCACTGTAATCTAGCTGCATTCCGAAAAGGAAGAGCATGCTCTTTGGATCACAAACTGCAAAAGAAATTGAAACTTTAAAGATGTGTAAACACTTGACTTCTAATAACAACATTAAGCCTGAGATACTCAAAGTCATCAGAAGCTAAATATCATATGATTCAACCTAAATATCAGAAGATTCTACTGCACACATTAGTCAGGAACTTCAACACCTTAGTAGTTTACTTGGATGAATGATTCAACAGACATAAACTAATCATGTCTTGGGCCTTATTGTATTAATATGGAAGGATTAGTACTAACTAATACGGAAGAAGATGAAATGGTTACCTATAGTGAATCCTTCGTATTCAATGGTTGAATCATCTGGTCTTGCATTTGTTCTGTTCTCAAAGTCCATTGTGTAAGACATACCTGAGCATCCTCCTTGTTTGACACCAATTCTCAAGCACAAATCTTCTCCACGTTCTGATCTCATCTTATTCAGATGCTTAAGTGCATTATCTGTTAAAGCTATCGCTGGTTTCAATCCTTCCATTGCAGGTGCAGCTGAGAAATCCAAAAAGCCACCATCAGTAAGAAAAAATCTTTCAAGTCTCATGAAATCAAATCAAACTCAGTACACATTTGAATATACAGATGGAAACAAAACTACAAGGAGACACATCTTATGCCACAAAGATCACCAGAGAACAGCAAGTTCTCAATAATCATCTTATGATTCTAAGATTCAGCAACTTAAGCCATCAATTCCGAGTCTGTTTTTCACCCAAAATCAGAAGATCAAGAACAGAAGTCAATATTTCCAAAGATGCAAATCAAAACAACAACAACACAGAATTAAAAATACAAGAGATTCATCATTGGAAGATAAAGCACAGCTAATTTCGTGAATCAATTAGAACCTGGAACTGAAGTGGATCGAACATAAAGTTGGTTTCTCCGGTTGAGATTCACGTTAGACAAACGAGGAAACGAAATCGAATTACATGAAACCGTAGAACGTAAACTTGTGTTAAAGATCCTTAAACGAAGAAAAGTTGGATTTGAAGTCGTCATGATTCCAGAAAACGCCATATTCTCGCACGAGAGAAGGAGACTCTGCAATCAAAATCGTGTATTAGAAGAAGACGAAGTCCAAAAAAAAAAGAAAATCTTCTCGCTCAATCATTTTAAGTCCACATGTTTTTTTTTCTTTTATGAACCCTAAAGTAAGCATTTTTTAAAATTTGTTTTAATCGGGTCCTAAAATTTAGACCCGATTTCAACCCGGTTAAGTTGGGTTACATATCCGGAACCTATACACACACATATAGCGCGAAGGTAACAAAAAAAAAAAACTTCATCTTCTTCATCAGATTCTTCTCCAAGTCGCCGCTTTAGTCTCATCCTCTTTCTCCATCTTCGTTATCTACTTCAGTGGTGGTTTCTCAAGGAACGATTCTTCACGCGTCTATGTGTATCTAAGCGTCTCTTTATGGCATTCTCTTCTAGTAGCTCTCTCAATCTCCACTCTCCCCCAAAGGTAATTCTCTTTGCTTTTTCAGTTCTTTTGTATTTTGAATCTATTTTTGTTTTCTAAATTTGGAATTCGCAGGCTTCTTCTGAGTTGAGGCAAGGGAGAAGTAGGTTATGGTTCGAATTGTCGTGTGGCTCCGTTTCTAGCAACCGATTGCTTTTTTCTCCGGTGGTGTTTCTTCAGCGGAGACCTCGGATTCCGGTGATCAGAGCGGCGAATAACTCGGAGGGAGGCTCGAGGCGTAAGGCTTATAAGGAGTCACAAGCGTCTAGTGGTTTTCCTAATGCTAATGTGCAACAGATTGCATCGTCTATCTTGCCCATTGGCTCATTTGCTATAGTCACTTTCGGTACGTACATCGCTACAAAAGCTAGTTTAGCTTCTAGAATTTGGACTTGATGTGGAACAAGTAATTGAGAGGAGCTTGATTTGTTTAGCATTTACATGAGCAAATGTCTTTGGACCTCTACACATTTAAAATACTCGGAGTAGTTATTTGTTAAGGCGAAAAGCTTATAAGGAGAGCAATTGGCATTCACCTGAGAATTTTGAATCCAAAATTATATTTTTGAACAAGGGTTGTATATTCAGAATGTGATAACACTAATGATGAAAATTATATAGCCTATACTTCTTTTATAGAAGCTGTGGAGTTAAGGTTACTTTGGTTGACAATGATGATTGTGTTGGCAGTTAGTGATCGGAGGATGGAACATAGAAAGTTTCGAGAATGGCTTCTTATGTTATTATATTTTCTTAAGTAGTCAATACTAATTTGTGTATTCAGCTGACAGTTTTGTGGAAAGCGGTTGCAAAGTTCATGTCGCCAAAGTCTCCAAAGACTTCTGCTGGAGAAAACAAATCTTCTACACAGGGAGTGAAATGGTCTATCGGGGCTGGTACGAATTTGTTACAAGGGTTTGCTGCAAAGGTTGATAGAGACGCCAAGCAGAGGCTTAATGAATTTGCAAAAGAACTCAGATCGTTCAGAAGTGTTGATATGTCAGGTGCATTGAATGATCTACCTACTATTACATTACTTGTGACTGATCTATATTACTCGTCCGTAGTGCAATCTATTTTGACTGGTTTAGTTCACCTTTGAGTATTATTTTGTAGGATGCAATTTCGGAGATGAAGGACTATTCTTTCTTGCTGAAAGCCTTGGGTATAATCAGGTTATTGCTCTACCTCTCTCTCACCTCTGTTAGCTTCCAACTCATTAGAGTTATGAGTTGCTTAAAGTGATTGAGTAACCATACCCAATTTATGTTTCAGACTGTAGAGGAAGTCAGTTTTTCTGCAAATGGAATTACAGCTGCAGGAGTTAAAGCCTTTGATGCTGTTCTTCAATCAAATATTATGTTGAAGGTCCTTAACCTCTCTGGAAACCCTATCGGTGATGAAGGAGCTAAGGTTAGTGGAAATCCGATGTACTAGCATTAGAATTTTTTCTGGATGTAGGAGAACAATATATTTAGCCTTTAAAATCAAACGAAGCTTATTCTCTGTGTACATTTCTTTCTTTTTTCTTGTAATGGCAGACTTTATGTGCTACGTTGATGGAAAATTCTAGCATCGAGATACTTCAGCTGAACAGTACTGATTTAGGAGATGAGGTTTGTCTAAGCAGATTATGTACTTTACATGATCTTCACGCTCCTTAGTTAGCCACAATACTTTTAATTAATTTCATGCACCAAGTAATTTCAATGTTTCGGCGCAGGGTGCAAAAGAAATTGCAGAGTTGTTGAAGAGAAATTCAACCTTGAGGGTTATTGAGCTGAATAATAACATGATTGACTATTCTGTAAGCTCTTTTGATTAACGAGTTGTACCTTCTCTATATCACGGAATCAAGCACCCAGGTATATAAATTGAATTGGTTTGTGTTTTCTCCCTTTTTTTCCTTTTGAAATGGAGGTAGGGATTCACAAGTCTTGCTGGAGCTCTTCCTGAGAATAATACAATAAGAAATTTACATCTGAAGTGAGTTTAGGATCATAGATAGATATTTCCTTTAGTCTTGCTTTTTATTTATTTAATCTGTATAATTTTCATATCATTGACTTTGTGAATTTATGGATAATCTATTACAGTGGGAACTATGGTGGTGCTTTAGGTGCCAATGCTTTAGCTAAAGGTCTTGAGGGTAACAAGTCTTTACGGGTACACATATGCTTCATGTCTCTTTCTTTGTATATCATCTCTAACTAAGAGAAACAATTAATAGTTAAATGTGTTATCTAATATTATGTATTAAAGGTGATTTCTTGTGTCATCAAAGACGACTAATGAATTAATGTCTTCAGCATTTTATATTACCTTGGCCAATTTACCCGCAGGAACTTCATTTGCATGGAAACTCTATTGGAGATGAAGGGATTCGTGCTTTGATGGCGGGTCTGTCTTCCCACAAAGGTTATTGTTTTAGCGGTTTCGGTAGAGCACTCTTGATATGTCAAGATTGACCTTTCCTTACCTCTGAGATGCGTTTTTGTGTGCAGGAAAACTGGCTCTGCTAGACCTCGGCAACAACTCCATAACCGCAAAGGGTGCCTTCTACGTAGCAGAATACATCAAGAGAAGTAAGAGCTTGGTTTGGTTGAACCTTTACATGAATGATATAGGTGATGAGGTACTACTATAAGTCCAATGGAGCTGGGTCGTTTTATGAATCTTTGTTCTTTTGTTCTATCTTAATGAAATTTAATGGTTCCAGGGAGCTGAAAAGGTTGCAGATGCTCTGAAACAAAACCGTTCAATTGCAACCATTGATATTGTGAGAAATGACCTTCTTCTTCTCCACCCTACCTAAGTTTCACCTTGTATTCAAATCGAACAATCTGTGTTTTTTGTAAAATAGGGTGGAAATAACATCCGCGCAGAGGGAGTTAATGCGATAGCTCAAGCTCTGAAAGATAATTCAATTATTACAACGGTCAGTGCCAGAAAATCCTTCTCAATGTTATCTCCTTGTTTACTTATAACTTGGGAAGATAATGACACTGCTAGTCTTAAGTATTTCCTCAGTTAGAGGTTGGTTATAATCCCATTGGACCTGATGGAGCTAAAGCATTATCTGAAATTCTCAAGTTCCATGGAAATATAAAGACGCTTAAACTCGGTTGGTGCCAGATAGCTCCTAAAGGTGCTGAATACGTTGCAGACATGTTGAGATATAACAACACAATCTCGGTTTTGGATTTGCGAGCAAATGGACTTAGAGACGAGGTTCCTTCCTTCACACAGAATTTATCTTGTAGTTCTGTAGCTTCTTCTTATATCTATTCTTATGATCCTTTAATATTACAGGGAGCTTCCTGTTTAGCTCGGAGCTTGAAAGTAGTTAATGAAGCTTTAACATCCATGGATCTAGGATTCAATGAAATACGTGTAAGAACAAAGAATAGTGTCGTCTTCTTTTAACACTTGTAAGCTATTCAATCTTATTGTTCTTTGCTTCATATGCAGGATGATGGAGCATTTGCTATTGCTCAAGCTTTAAAGTCGAATGAAGATGTAACAGTTACATCGATAAACCTTGGGAACAACTTCATCACTAAGTTTGGACAGGTATAAGAACATATTGTATAATGGATTCATCAATCTTGTTTACAGGTTTACTGAGAATTTTTACCTTTTTTGGTTTAAAACAGAGTGCACTCACAGATGCTAGAGATCATGTTCTTGAGATGACTGAAAAAGAAGTAGAAATTTTCTTTTAGAGAGACATCATTGAAGTAAAAGAGTTTGCACCACTATAGTTTTGCACTTTCAATTATTGTCTCATTTATTTTTTTTGTTGAATGCTTCAGGAATGATATAAATTTGTTTTTTTTTTTTCTCTTTCTTTTGGTTTATAATAAGATTCAATTGAATTGGATTCTTGGTTATCGATTTGGTTTTAATTTGGAGAATATCAATTATCACCAAATTTGTAAGGTTAACATACAAGTCAATATTTATTTTGGGTATATGATATATTACCAAATTTTTAGGCACAAAGTGCCTTATTTTCAATTAAAAAATAATAAAGTACTCATTTGCTAAATTACTTTTTTAATAAATAAGCTATTCACATATTGGTAAAATTAATTGTTCCATTTTAGCAGATGTATTTAGAAACTGCACTCTCTAATCTCTAGTTTATCAATGACAGAAAATTGAAGTTTTTGAAAAAAAAAAAACAACACAAAAATTCGAGAAACATGTCTACGCTTTTTTGGGTCTAGATTACAATTACTTTAAATTTTAATTGGATTACAAACTTATAATTAATTTCTTTTTTTGGCATAGTTTTTTTGGCACTCTGGGCTTAGGGGGTGTTATTCAATGTATGATTTAAAATCAGTTACATTTGATTTCAAATATGTGGATTTTTAAAAGTTTTGATTCATTTTAGAATGATTCGATTAATCAGTTAGAATCAAATATTGTAGAGTTATCTTGAGTTTAATTTTCTAACAGATTTGATTTANTTATAGGTCATCAAGTACGTGACTTGATCATGAAACCCTATAAGTGTAAAATGACATAAATTAAGAAGGTCCCTAGTCAATGTTATCAACATGAGATATTAATAACTATAAGTGATTAGTATGTGAGGTGACTGATGA
>OVAV01001401.1:0-12234 GCA_900406375.1 Iberis amara
AGATATTCAATTATACCTTATTAATTTTTATTTTTTTATATTCCGCTTTTTACAGTTTTGTCTTGCTTTTCAAAAGATTAATAATTACATATTTATAATTTTAAAAAATAATAATATTCTCTTGCGATGATCATGTCCACCTTCTAGCTAAATAAACTCGACACAATTTAACAATGAGTACTTCAAGGTTTAAATATGCTAATATCTCAAATATAACTGATTTTTGTTTATACTTTTGAAAAGTCTTTCTGTCGTATCAATCAAGTCTGCATGGTAGATTGAGTCAGTGGAGTATGCATATGTTTATAGTCATTTTTATTTATTTAAGGGATTGTTGACTTAATTTTGGCAATGTGTCAAAATGGAAGTTACATTGAATAAAAATGAAAGGTCAATGTGGGTAGGTAAATTTTTTAACTTTCACAATAGTTAAAGTGAACAAATATCCTATGTGGGTTGGAGAAATTGTGGGAGGATCTTTATGCAAAACCGCTTGGAATAAATTTAACAAATCGAGTCCAAAATTATATTGGAATATTTCGTAAAATATGTTCAGAATATTTCAAAAATGAATTTTAGAGCACTTCAAAAACTGTCAAAAATTTTTTTATTACGTGCCAAAAATAAATAATTTTTAATATCATATTCTTCTTCCATTATAAATAGAGACATCCTCTCATTCATTATATTCATTCCGAATTGAGAATCAGAATAAGATCATTAGGATATAGATCTAGTGAGATCAAAAGATCATAGAAATTAAGATCTAGAGATATCAGAGATCTAAAGAGATTCAAAGGTTCAAATTTATCAAATCAATAAACTCTAACAATTATCCTTTTCTTTATCTTTTTTAGAGTAAGTCTCGAGACTTGAAAGCATATTGTAGATCTTAGTTCGTAGATTATATAATCGAGAGTGCTGCAATTATATTCTCAACGAAATTGTATCTTAAGATTCGAAAGGATATATAAAAAATCATTATACTGCGATAAAGTTAATGAATTAATGAGAAAAATCATATCTCGCATCTACATATCGTTTCTCCTTAATAAAATTTTTATATTGTTGTAATTGCTTTTCTTATTTGTGATTTTCAACCATCTACAAATTTGCTTTTCTTATTTGTGATTTTCAACCATCTACAAATTTTATTAGAAAATTTAGGGATTCAGCACACTAATAAATTTTGATGAAGTCATCTCATTTACTCACCGTCCGAATCGCTTTAATCATTCAAACCCAAAATGTAATACTACTTTTTATAAACGTCCAAAAAGAAAAGGTGAAACTTTAATACAAACCAAATAGAGAAGAAAAAAGAGAGAGCGTTCATAAAATTTGCCACGTATGTCACTTTAGAATTTAGGGTTGACAAAAGAAGTCGATGTTAACGTCACGCGTAGTCACGAATAAACCTACATTGACGGCCCAAAACCAAAGTTGAATCTTCAAAATGACAAAACTAGAAATATGCCACGAATCTTCTCTCTTTTCCTTTGCCGCCACCACACCAAGACATCATTTTACATGTTTCTTTTGACATTTTTCTTGTCTTTGATAGCTACATTTTTAAGTTATTACTATCTGTCTTTGTGTGTATGGCTCGAATGGAATGGACTAAACTACAATATGTGAATAGTGAAAAAATGATTTTGTCTGCAAATGGTTATGTCCGCTTGGTCCTTACGTTTTAACAATTCAAAATCATATATATATATACACAGAACCTATGTAATAAAGCTCTCAAAGCAAACAAAACATACGTAATTAAGAAAGCTCTCAAAACAAATAGAGCAATGACAACCACTAGATTATTGTTGCGTCGTGATTCAAGACCGCCAGATCTCTTTCCTCCATCATCATCTCTCCCTTCTTCTACGCGGACGAATTATCTGTCTCACACAAGAACCCTGAAATGTTCATTGAGGTTAGGATCGGATACTCAGAATCAAAATTCTTCATCTAAAGAGAAAGAGAGAAAATCGCCAGTGGAGATGAAAGCTTGTATGCCTAATTCAGAGATAGTGATCACAAGTAAAACAGTAGACAGACGAGGGTTAATGGATTTGGTGTTTCTTGTAACACAAGTAACCGATATTGTTCTTACGGAGTTAAGGCAGGCCATTAAAAGACGGACATGGAAACTGGAGATACAGAGACGTATAGAAAGGGTATAAATATTTCCAACATTTTTATGAAATGCATAACTATTTATGTACACACATTTTGGGAAACCATGTTAAAATTCATTCGTAAAAAGCTTAAAAGAAGTTGATATGAAACGCATGTTTCTGGTGAGGATTAACATTGGAAAGATTAGTCTTTAATTTGAATACTCTATTTTAAGTTTCTGTGTCTAATTGAATGCAGGTGATACTTGACTGCAGATTCTTCAGTATATTCGCTGTTGCTGGAACTTTAATGGGTTCGGTACTCTGTTTCTTTGAGGTAAATTTCTCTTCCAGCTTTAATTAATCTAAATATCATTTTCTTTTAAAAAAGGGAGTTTTCTGTGGAGAAAAAAGATCAATTTAATTTAATGGCCGTAAATGATTTGTTAAACTACATGATAACTATGCGTATGGTCCAACATTTTACCATTAGTAAATTTGTTGGAAATTCTTTGTTCAGCCTAAAAATACTTAATATCTACATTAGTTCATGTCATTTTTAAAAAATAATCAAAAGTTAATACTTACCACTTCCTCATATTTATTTTACTATTCCATTCCATACACAATTTCAGGTTTTAAAATAATATGTTCCAACATGTACTCATATAGAGAAAATTTGTAGATTTTTTGGGGTTAAAATTTCTCATTGCAAAAGAGAAATAAATTTTACATGGTCCAGACGAATTGTTTTTTCAGCCCATTAGCAATAATATAATCTCTGAAACTCAGGGCCGGTCCTGAGATTTAAAAAATTTGCAAAGGCCGCAATCTACAACGAAAAAAATAGGCCGAAGTTGTATAATTTTTCAAAAAATGGGCCGTTTTTCTTAAACAAAAATTTTAAACTAAAAAAGGGCCGCAAGCTCATGCTTTCTCTGCTTGTGCTCAAGACCGGCTCTGCTGAAACTAATGACACATGATAGTCATCAAAGTGAACCAGAAATGTCTACCTAGCTTAGACCAAAATTTAATTAGTCGATTAGAAAATGTGTTGAATTGAATCAAAACTGAATATAACAAAAACGTCACCTTCATTCCTGTCCTATCTATTAGGTGAACCATTTTCATTAACTTCATTCTTTCCATTTTTGTCGATGAAAAAATGAATATAATTTTAACAAACTTATTTTGACGAAAATTTTTATATAATATTACGTACCTAATTAATGTTAGATCTTGTTCCCTTTATTTATTTATTTATTTTTTGACATGCGATTTACAGGGTTGCTGCCGTATCTTAGACTGCTATATACTTTGTCTTAGCGGATTGTCGCATGGAGTTAAGGAAAAAACACTTCACAACTTAATGGAAGCTTTAGGTAATGCTCTGAATTCTTAATAGTTATCACGATTAAAACTCATTGACCATTTTTATCTGATGATCTCTCTCTCTCTCTGTAACTGCTTGCAGATATGTTTTTGTTCGGCACATCCATGCTAGTTCTGGGAATGGGGATTTATAACATGTTTATGGTTTGTAGAACCAACAAAAGTAATGAACATTATCCACGTGGTTGTGTCTCGATGGAATCGATTGGTGAAGCAAAGACGAGAATAGGGTATGCATTGGTAATGATACTTCATGTTGGGATGGTGGAGAACTTCACGATGGTGCCATTGATGACTTGTATGGATTTGGCATGTTTTGGTGCTTCACTCTTCATTTCTTCAGCTTCCATGTTCTTGTTCTCCAAATTGTCTTCCCTCTAAGAATTAGTATAGCCGTATAGGCCCTCATAGTAGTATAATTTATAGATCAAAACTAGATATACATATCTTACCATGTGGGAGCTATATATATATATGTTCATACTTTTATAGTTTATTAGTTTGAAAACGGAATATTTTTGACAAGGACAACAAAAAAATAAATCTTATTATGTAAACCGGAACGAGTTTTAAGTGGGTGCGACAAATAAACAAAATTGTAACTCATGAATCGTGACATGTGTCATTGTTAATATACGATTATGACATGTGTCATAGCATTTTAAACTAACGGAAACTTTCTTATTGGTAGTTTATTAATTTTCTAAAAAAATAAAATAACAAAAAAAGAAAATATGTATTACTTTCTAATGGAAACTACCTAATAACAAGCATAGTAACAAAAAATTATATATTAATTTTATAACTTAATAAATTATAAAATTAAAATAATGAAAATATACAATGTATAAAAGATTTATAATAGAAACTACCTAATAGCAAGCATAAAAACAAAAGAAGAAAATATATTGATTTTTAATTTAAACATAAATTGTATGGACTAAAATAGCAAAAAATATCGGTATTCTTTCTAATGCCTTCTTCCTTCATTCTAAAAGACTAATAGTATAACATTTGAAAAGTAAATATATATATATATATATATATATATATATTTTAAAGCGATAGTGAATGTTATCATGACTATTGTATTATTATAATAGTATTAATTATTTTGATAAACATTCTTGATTCTATATTAAAAATTATGTTATTTTTCAAGTTGGTTTGTTCAACTTTAAATTTACATGTCTTAAATGTTATTATCATGTTTATTTATAAGAGAATTATTAAAAATATAACAAAATTTCCGTCTCAAAAATAAATATTTTTTTCAGAAGACTAATTTTATTCATTTTAACTTTCAATTTTAGGCAATAATATTATATACTATATATGTTTTTGAAATCTATAGATAATTATTTTTCATAACTCTGGATAATTTAAATTAATTATGAATACTTATAATTATGATTTACAAAAAATCTAATAATAACTAAACTTAGATTTTAGCAGCGATTTAAATATATAATCACACGAGTTATCATTTCAAATTTTAAATAATATTATTTTACCCGTGTATTACGCGGGATCCTACTTTAGTTAGTTATAAATCAAAATTGTTTTGTTGTTAATTTTTTCAAATTAAAAGACATAACAATAACAAAGATAAAAGGATATGACATGATGGCAAGTGAAGTCAATGTCATGTGGGGATTAAAAGCGGATTAAAAAAATAGAAACTCTTTAACAAAATTTAACAAAATTTCTTAATATAATATGGAAACTAATTAAACAATCCTTACTAATTTAGAAAGAATCTTAGTATATGAAGAAGAAGGTGTGCTAGTTATAATTCACTAAATTATGATATGTGTCAAACTTAACTCATATTATGACATGTGTCAAACATTTATAGAAAATTAGTATAATTTTATTTTAATTTTTCATATATTATAAATTTAAAATTTAAAAAGTTAAATATGAAAAATAGAAAACTAATAAGTAAAATATCAAAAAGGAAAAAATTAGTAAAAAAGTAAAATATCTAAAAGGAAGAACTAACTATAAATATATCTTATTATATAAATTAAAATGCATTTAATTTTAATGTGACATGTATGCTAATTATGACTCATAAGATTGTGACATGAATTAAATTTAACTTAGATAATGACAAGACAAGTATCAAACAATTTTTAAAAAGTTAGCTATTTTTCAATTTTTTTGTATATCATAAAATGAAAATTCGGAATAGTTAAATATGTTAATATAAAATTATAAGAAATATAATAGTTATAACATAAAAAGGACATAATTGGTATAAGATAAAAAGGAAAACACAATAAAAATGTCAAACATATATATATATATATATATATATATATATATTAAACTAAATATAAGATATACTGTTTATTTAAAGGAATATATACAACTTTAAGTTATAAAAAATTTTTGGAACACTAAGAGAATTTTCTTAAGTTATCTACTATCTTGAGTCATCCACATAATTAGAATCAATTTTTTATATTTTTATTTATGGATTTTAAATACATATTAATTATAGCAAAACATATATTTTACCGTTTTAGTATAAATCTATACGATCCTAATAATACAAGTTATTAATTTTAAAATTATAACACTTTGTTTATTCTCGTATATTACGAGAGCATTTATCTAATAAAGAAAATATAATGGAACATAAGAAAAAAGTCAAAAGAAGAAGACGTAGTACTGACTGATAAAAACATAAAGAGACATCATCACGGTTTTGTAAATTCAATTTCTTTTTTAGATCTTAAAGCTGACAAAAAATTTACAATCTAACAAAACACTTCATCTTAGATTTTTTTTCTGTTTTCTTTGTTCTTGGCACAACGAACCACCTAGTTTGCCCTATACAACAATTTTTACGGGATTGAGAATCGAACTTTTGACATGTTAACCCGAGGTAAGAAATGCGAGCCACTAGGCTACAAGCACCCTTCCACTTCATCTTATATTTAAGACGTTGATTTAGTTTTCTGTGTGTATTTCCTTTTAAACGTTTAATTGAAAATAAGTTAACAAACAATATTTATATCTAGTGGGGAATTGAACCTTGGTTATCAGACAAATTAATCTGGTAAACCAATGCGTTAGGTAACGTTTTAAAGTATTGGAGGCTTTAAATAAATAAATATATTTGGAGTCTTTAAATATATATATATATATATATATATGTTAGGATTATGCAGAATCGGTTTTAAATCTAAACACACGTTTTGACAAAAAAAGAAAAAAAATCTAAACACACGTTTGTTGCCAAAAAAAAAAAAAAAAAAAAATTTTAAACNCGACATTTTATTAATTTTAAAATTTTGATTAAAATATGATCTATATTTTGAAAAGTTATACGTTCAACATATTTTTCGTTAGAAATTGTGGTTTTTAAAATTTTAAAGTGACCTTGGATCTATGACAAATGCCTTGTGTATTAGGTATAAGGCACAAGTGAAGTGGAATAAGAGATTATTTTAAAGATACAGTAAACTAAACTCCAAAGATGAATTACTTACAAAAATGTTAAGTAGTGAGAAAAGGTAGAGAGAGAGAGAGAGAGGTAGCAACCTTAAAAAAAATTTCTGTTATTAAACAAAATATATGGATATCTATCATATTTTTTCCAAGTTAAATACTAGTTATTGTATCCCTATTTTCTATACTGTTTAGTCACTTTCTTTGTTTCTAAATTCTAGAGTAATAAAAAGTAGGTAAAAAAACTTACTTGATCCAACATTTAGTTTTATTTATGCCGCTAATTCAACATTTTATGATACATACTCATCAGCTTGTATGAACTCTATCAAGGGACAAAGCTTGTCCTCTGCCACAACATCCATTGGATCATAGTCATTTAGTGAGGATACAACACCTGGTATGATGTGTTTCACGGTAGAGTTGCCTACGTAAGGAGCAACCTGGGTATGTGCCAAGGTAGGGACTCTCTTCTCCACTACTGGTGTAACCGGATCCACACATTGGATGGCCTTCATGATCATATCCAGTGATTTCCCAACAACATTGAGCTTCCTCTCATCCTCGGACTCATAACTGGAGGCCATGTTTTGGTCCTCCTTTGCTACATTCTCTGTAATATTTTTAATAAAATCAGTCAGGTAAGATTGGTTTTCCAACTTTCTTTGGATTCTTCCTCTTTTCGTACACCTTTTCTTGCTTAACATTCGATTTCTCCTCTAAACATCATGTTTTCTTCCTCGCACTCACACGAGGACTTTTCTCCTTAGCCACTTCATCTCTCTTTTCCTTTTTCAAAGAAGGGGCTCCTTTCTCAGTGGTGTTTCTCTTCTTTTCCATCTTCAGGCCAGGAAAATTATCCTCACATTTCTCTTGATTCGGCTTCACCAACCACGAGTGCTCCGGAAATTAAATCTCCTATTAATAACAATAAAAAATGAGATCTATTTGAAAAGGGCATAACTAATCGGCGTCTCCACCTCCTCATCTACAGGTTAACAAACCTTCCTTTTTTTCTCCTTCTAGATCCGCACATCAGCTTGTAGTGCGTCAATCTTGCCTTCCAAACTTGTCAAACGATACTTCATAGATGCTTCCATCCTTCCAACTGAGGTGGCCACCGACTGCACCAACTCCATTAGTGAGTTGTCTACACTAACCTCCGAAGGACCTTCTTCTTTTACCTTCTCTTTTTTTTACTCTCCATAACCTTATGATCTCTAACCTTCCTCTTTTTTTGCTCCATCAATGACCAACACAAGCTGAGAATTCTTAATTTCAACAGGCCATTGGTTTGGGACCAAGACATTTGTTCATCAGATCTTGAATCAACTTATCAAGCCTAGGATCAACTTGGAGATCATTGTCATGCCAACTAGGATACATCGCGTCAGGGGTGATAGGGATCATATGTCTGACACGAACCTACAATAGAAAATGAATAATGGTAGTCAACCATCATACTACATAAAACTCAAATGCTTCAAAAAACAAATATGGAAAAGAAAATAAATCTGCAATATAAAATTAAAACGGCAATATAATAAATTAGCCTGCCAAACAAATATGCAATATCAATTAAATCTGCAGTTGATAATAAAAACAAGAATTGAAAACTGCAATAGAAATATAAAAGATCTGCAATGAAACAATTCTTAAATGTCAACGTACCTCTTTGTGATTCTTTATCTCTTCGGCAATGAAGTCCTGAATTCTAAACCGTACACGAGAACCCTGCCAATGGAGAAGAGATGACTCTTCAATGACCTCTCTTCGTTTTCCCGCCAACACCCCTAATCCAGGGACGAAATCAAACACACATATGTAAAATGCATATATCAATCCTTGAACGGTTTGATCCGAGTTCTCAAAGTTGGTAGTCTTTATGGAATCTACCAAATAGATGAAAGCTTCTCTACCCCACAAATACTTGTCAAAATTATCTTCATCAACGATTCTCTTCGCAAGCCTAAATGGGATCCTTGAACCTGAATGAATGCCACATATGAAATCATGTATGCAACATAACCCAACCAACATCATTCGTTCCCGAAGATCCCATTTATGGGGTTTTACACGTGCTAAGATAGCATCTAACTCGTCTAGGGTTGGAGGTTCCCCATATGCTTTCCCCATTTTTTGCCAAAAACTATGATGATCAAGACCACATTCGTCTGATGGGTCAAATGGCTCACAATTGAGCCTCGTTATCTCTACAAACTCGTTCAGAGAAAACCTTAGTGGCCTACTGACAACTGTAGACCATATCTCATGGCTATTGTTCACTGATAACTGATAGCACAAAAAATAACGGACTGTGGAAGATGAGAATATATAACTATTCATGTCCGTCAGTTTCAGGAAAACACCAAATGAAGTTTTCTTCAACGCTTCTCAAGCATCTTCTCCTATTTTCCCTTTGTTGTCACGAAGCCTTTTGCAAAACGAAGCGTGGTTGATGCTTCTCTCTTGCATGTCTTCAATACCATGATACAACTTAGGTGGATATCCAGCCATACATATGTAAAAATCTCCAGCAGAAAATCAAAACTGTAGTTAATAAAAAATATGGAAAAACTAAACAAATTTGCAATTAAATATAAAAAACTGCGATAGAAATAAAAATCTGCAATATAAAACTAAATCTGTAATAGCAATAACAATTTTGCGATAACAAATCTGTAATAGAAAATACAAATCTGCTATACAATAAAAATTGTGAACACAAATCTACAATAACAAATAAAAACTGCAAAGACAACTAACGGCGAGACGAAAACAATAGAACGGGGAAGATGAAAACGAAAAAGAAGTCACGGCGAAAAAAATGAAAGAAGGGCGACGAAAACGAAAATCGGCGACGAAAATGAAAGATCGGCGACGAAAAAGAAAAAACGGCGAAGACGGAAACGAAGGGAGACCTGGCATGGAAAATGAAGTCACATCGAGGAAAAACAAACGGCGATGACAAAGACGAAAAAACGCCTAGAAGAAGATGACGCTACACCGTGAAGGAACGAAGAAGATGAACGAACGGGGAAAACCAACAAACACAGACAACGGCGAGATGAAGCAATGACGAAGATGGAAAATCGGCAACGACAATGATGAAAAATCGGCGACGAGGAACACGAAAAGTTTTGTTTAGTTTTTAAGAAATAAAATGTAATTTTAGTGTTTTTTGTTATTTTAATTAGTTTTGGGTGTAAAAATAAATCAAAATGGCAAACCTGTAATTTTTACAACAACTAAAGTATTTTAGACTTTTTACCCAAAATGTTGGGTTAGTCTAGTCATGCCTTCCAATAAAAGTCAAGTGTGTCATAGTGATACAATGTTAGGCCAGTCTGATGAAATTTAACTAAAAAGTATGCGACAATCTCCCACTCTTAAACTAGCTTTTGGAAATGTGTTGAAGCTTATTGATATGAAAGCTAAACATAATTTTCTGATTGGAGAACCATTTGTAGATTCTCACTTAGAGATCTTTGTTCATCAGTCAAAAAGTATAGTGAATCTATCAATACATGTGTATCAACTATATAGTTAATGTCAATTAGTCGATGCCTTGGCAAAACCGCTTACTCAAACGAGATTTCAAGACTTATCAATCAAATTGGACTTAGATACTCGTCTATCTTAAAAAGATATATTTTTAATATTACTAGTGTTTTATCCCACGCTACGCGTGGGTTGTGCCATATATCTATCCAAACTACTTCGATTTTGATTATATTGGTTGTGATGATATATGTATGTTGTATATGTGTTCTATAATTTATCACGCTAAAAGTTAGGGAAGATGAAAGCAATTTATAAATCATATAGCCGTATTTGGTTTTTAGAATACATTTTTCCAAAATAATTAATGTCCAATTTTGACATTTGGTATGTGGTTGTTAAACTTTACATTTGTTTTTGGTTAAAGAAAATCGTATAAATTGTTAATAACTTTTTTGCTTTCACATAGGATATTTACTACCTCTCATAACTTTTTGGTTTGATCTTCCCTTAATTTGTTTTTGTAAATCCATTCTTATTTTGTTGAGAATAGACATAACTTTTTTTCTTGATATTGTTATATATATATATATATATATAGCTTCCAATACACTTAATTTGAACTNCTCAGGTTCTGTTTTTGATACAGAGAGCCGTTGGAGAGAAATTAAGCTTGTGTGGGCTTCACTTGTTTTGGTTCAGGCCCAGTCTTGTGTTTGTGATCTGTTTTGAGAGTCTCTTTCTGAGGTAGAGTGTTTGAGGTTCTGATAGGTGTCCTAATTGGTGGCTTCACTTGCTTATGTTCTGGACCGGCTCTGCCTAGGATCGCAAGGATGATAAAGTTAGGTTCTTTCAACACGTCATGCAATGTTCTTCTCTCATTAACTTTATCTATACCTAACGAACCTCTTCCTTTTTTAATCCAATTCAGGCAAAACATGTGAGCATTTAGAGAGATTTGACAATGCAGAAACATATATTATATAAATAACTCAAAATTCTTACAGTTGGAGTGCGTTTTGGTCAAGTTTGTCTCCTCTTCTTTGGTAGTTTCGGCTTCAGAACCTTTTGTACCTTCTAAAATACATTGGAGAATTTTATCCTAAAAAATGGAGTTCCCGAGCAGGCCTAGAGAAGAAGTAAATAGAAAACAAGGTTGCAAGTGGTAGCACCAAACTTCGCAACACACATTTCAGTTAGTTTCAATCGACATTCCCTGAATTCATAAAGACAAGAAACCAATTGACTTAAAGATAAAAGTAGTAAAAAAAAAAATGTAAGAACCTGAATTGCGAACATTAAGCATGGAATGGCTCATGAGACACATTTAAATGCAGATACTATGAAACCCTAAACAAGGGATGGTTATACATGATGTTTCTTGGAGTAAAGTAGGAGGAATTGATTACCTCGTAGTAAAGCTTAATAACATCGCATGTGTAGTGGTTGTTCTTATCCCATGGCAGTGGCAGACTATCCTCTAAAAACATGATTAGAGCGCTAAGGAGAGACAGATAATACATTGAACCAAAACAATATGTTTACGTTGTAGAAAGTTTTTTCAAAAGGATATCATATCAAGATGGGTTGAAAACATGTCTGTTTCGCAAAAGTCATCTACAAAGTCACTTGTCAAAGTCTTTGCATAAAGAAAGAAGACATGCCAATGTAGGGTGCTGTTTATATCTATCATTGACTTCTTCAAACCTATGACTTCTCAATAAACTGATTTGCCAATCTTCAAGCCTCTACTTTCAAAAGCAGA
>OVAV01001402.1:1596-13416 GCA_900406375.1 Iberis amara
AAAAAAAAAAAAAAAAAATCCCATAAAAAAATAAAACAAAAGGAAAAAGAAAAGAGGGAGGGGGTATATAATGTATATTGTGGATGGAGAGAATGTGTAGGTAAGTAGAGTGGTTAGTTAGTTAATTATAGGGTATTTTATGTATATTGAGTGGTGTTACCCTTATATCAATCTAATTTATTTTTTTATTATTTTTATAAAAAATTGAAAAAAAAATTTCAAATTATTTTCTTATGTATTAATGATTTGTTTGTTTATATGTTTATTGATTAAAAACGAAAAAGTATTATCACCATTCATACTCCCTCTGATTCACAATATAAGTAGTTTAAAGTTTTGACACAACTATTAAGAAAGTTATTTAATTTTAAACATTCCAAGATAAAAACCGCATTTCAAAACAAACCAACCAATAATAAATCATTCTGCAGAATATAAAGAGTCACAAAACATTAAAATACATTAAATTTTACATTGAAAAGTGAAAACAACAATCATTTTGAAACAAAATTTTTTCTCTAAAACTACAATTATTGTGAAACAGAGGGAGTATAAAATAAGACAAAACTTATATAATCAAAACACAGTCTAATTAAAGAAAACGGATTAAAGTTATAAAAAGTATAAGGCCACTCAAAAACCTTAGTTCATTTGGTAGAAAACAAATTTTCTTTTAAAATTATATCTACTTATCAATAGAATACATTATTGGGTAGGTTAGAGCACTAGAGCTTCGTGCGATTAGGTTAGGCTTCAATATGGTCCAACCTGGACCTCACATTTCTATCTGATGACGACATTAGCTGTTTAATAAGTTTATAAAACATAATTAACCATTTAAATTTAAAGTAATCGTGTAACATGCAAGTGTTTTTTTTTTTTTTGCATTCTCTAGAGATTTCTGTTCCATAAGGCTATATTTTGTTTTTTGGTGTGAATTCCATAATGCTATATATTGCGTTGCACGCAGCCACCACCCCTTTTTTTGTTTTTATTTTTGTTTTGTTTTGTTTTGATTTTTTGTTTTGTTTTGTTTTGTTTTTTTTTTTATAAACCATGGAAATTCCGAGCTTTTGACCCATAATTTCCTCCGGTGTTCGGAACCAGCCATTGATAAAACCTATTTAAGACGTAAATCACTCCTCCAAGAAGTTTGAACTAATGACCTTAAACAGTGGCGGAACCAGAAATGATTTTTATTGGGGTCAATATTATTATAAATATGACTGGATTTTTGGGTATTCGGTTCGGTTTCAGATCGGAACTGATCGGTTCCAGTTATTCGGATCTTAAAATTTAAATATCCAATTGATACTTTACAATTTTTCATTCGGTTCCGGTTCGGTTCTTATCATTTTTGGGTCGGTTCGATTCTATATTAGAAGAATCGAAAAATATATAAAATATTTGATTCTTACTCGATTTCGGGTATTATAAACTCGAAATGAACAAAATTACCAAAAAATAAACAAAAAATATCTGAATTAAGTTTAAAATACTTAAAATACTTCAAAGCAACACAACAACAATCTATTAAACCACAAAGTCGAAGTTCAATAACCAAAATGAAAACGTCAAAGTCAATTCCACTTTGATTTATATAAAAAAACTCTAAGTCCCTAACCAAAATAATAAGGTTATATATATTCGGTTCTACCTTTCGGTTCTCTCTTTCGGTTCTCAGATCGAAACCAGAACATAATTGATACTTATGGTTCTTTATCTCAGGAACCATCAATTATTTTGAATGGCACCCGATCCAACCCGAATTTGTTTTTTGTGTTCCAATTTTTTTGTCCAAGACTAATTATAAATATAAATTATGAATTAATTTTCACCAACAAACGCTTAAATATAAGGAAAAAATATTAAACGGGTGCAAAGTTGCATTTCAACGTGAAATAATGGGTCAACTTAGTAAGTTTTAGACAAAATTATTCACAAAATGCTAACTAAACATAAGCTTAAGCTAAAGTTTATAAAAGTTATAGGGGTCAAGTGACCCCCCTCCTCTTAAAGTAGTTCCGCCAGTGACCTTAAACACTTCAAAAATGTCTCAACCACTAGACCAAAGTCTTTTTGTTCAATTCTTATTTATCATCCCAATTTGCGGGTTACACTTACGTATTTAAGTATTATCATGATAAGGATATTGTAAAAAAAACATTAATTGGACAATAAATCTCGGGTCTATGGTTATATATATATATATGATTCTAAACAATATTATAAAAATAAGTTTATGTTCCAAAATATTATACATTCTCAATTTTCAAAAATACCACAAACATAAAAATTGAATTTTAAAGGTTGAAAAATCAAAATTTTTTCTTTAAATTCACTACATTTTATTGTTGAAAAAGGTATGATTTAGTTTTGAGATTAAATTTTAAACTTAAAATTTTAAAGTTATTCAAAATTTGTGATACTTTTGAATCAATTGGGAATGTAGTACTTTTGAATCAATTTAGAATGTAGTATTTTATATTACAAAATAACAACATAAATCAAAGCAAAATTAAGAGCGTCTTGCAATTTTCAAAATTTAAATTTCAGACCTATATTGAAGAATCTAATCAATAGTTTAGGTTCATCTCAACCATGGATACAAACTCATCCAAAATATTTAGTTATTTTGAATGTATTTTATACAATATCGAGCTAAGATATACAATTTCAACTAAACAAACATATATGTAGCTAAATACTACATACAAATAAAGAAATGAACAGACCCTTAAACGTTGAAATGAGGACGAGTTGTATAGCTTTAGAAATGCATATTAAGATATTGCGTGCGGAATATATTCTATATATCAAACAGCATCAGGTAGATACGTCGATTCACGAATCTCAATCTATTGCACCCATTTATAAAAAAAAAGTTATGTATTAGATCACATAAAAAATGACAAGATAGATAGATTCTATCTTAATTTTTTTAAATTATATGAAACCAAAGAAGATATACAAATTATATATCCATTGGCTTGCATGTCATTCTAATTAATTAACTATGGTCTATACTCTACATATAGTCTGTCTTTATTTAAATATTATAAGAAATTAATTAGTAATTAATTAGGGCTGCAAAATAATTATACATCGTATTTAGGATTTTAAAACTTGAAAGGGTGAATCTGAAACTGAACAAGTGGTTTCTTTCGTCCACATGACTCAACTAGTGTTCGTGGCTACGTACATATGTATGTATTGTAATGAATTGTTACTCCTAGGAATATTTATAACTATCGTATATCTTTGGTTTGACCATGCACAAATTTGATAGAATGAATAAATTAGAAGAATTCTTTCAAATACCATCAAAAGAACTTCAAATTTCAAAAATATCACTCTCAAAAGTTCTAAAAATACCACACACTCTCAAATGTTCCAAATATACCACAAACATAAAAAGTTAATTTTAAGAGTTTAGAATTTAAAATTTTAGATTTGGGTTCACTAAATAGAGTTTAGGGTTTAGTTTTGAAGGAGTAGGGTTTGCTTTTGAGGTTTTAGAATTTAGATTATAAATTTTAAATCTATTTCAAATTTGTGTTATTTTTGAAACAAAAACATTTTGTGGTATTTTTGGAACTTTTGGGAGTATATAGTATTTTTAGAATATATCTAATTTTTTGTGGTATTATTGAGAATCCCCCAATAAATTATATACTAATATATATTATATGTGCATTATTATAAATTAGCGTGAACTAAAATGTATAAAGTAGTCGTAGATGAATAAAGAAATCGGAGGACAAATGGTTTTCAATTCTAATAAGCATGATTATGCTTTAAAAGATGAACCAACCATTAGCCAAATGGGTCTGACTCATGTTCGAGAAAACTTTACAAGTTACTTTCTTCCAATTATTCATTATTTTCTTGTTATTTTATAAGGAATTTATAATTCCACAATCAGTCGATATCAAGTTTAAAAGAATTGCACCAAGCACCATAGTGTAAACGAGTAAGTGATGTAACGACGTGGAGATAAGTTAGGTCATTTAGTGTAACATGTGTAGATATCATCGGCTACAACAAATGTTCTATTTTGTTATCATATGGCCCAAAACCATCTAATCTAAGTCTTGTCTCCTTTATATATACGGACACATATATACCAAATGTCCGAATATACGGTTAATGAAGGACACAACTCAGAAAAGTGGTCTAGAAGATTTTACCAAAAAAAAAGTGGTCTAGAAGAGAGTCAAGTGGTCATTAATCGTAATTTATGTACGGTTAAATATTAAGTAACTAAATAAATATGGGGTCGAAACACAAATTACAAAATTAGTTCACTAAGTGGGTAGTCACTAATAATTCAAAAATATATATTTAAAGGTTGAAAGCATTACTATATAAGTTATTTGCTAGAGAAATTCACAAGTATATTACTTTAAAAAAAAGTATATTACTTTAAAAAAAAAGTATATTACTTTTTTGAATTTTGGTTATAAAAATATCACATATTTTCAATCATTTTTAAAAAATATCACACATTCTCAAATATTTTCAAAATAACACAAAAATGTTTTTTTTCGAAAATACTACTCCCTCTGTTTCTTATTATCTGATGTTTTAGATTTTAAATTTGTTTTTAAAAGATAGATGTTCTAGGTTTTCAAAGTATTTTTAATTGTAAATTGTAAATTTCAAAGCACATTTATTGAGATAATTTGAATTTACTTGAATACTATTGGCTTACATTCATAGGAAATAGTTTAATTTTTAAAATAATGCATTTATAAGTAATATTTATTGTGTTTTCTTAATATGTGTGAAAATTTCAAAACATCTATCAATTAGAAACAGAGGGAGTATTAATCTAAAAATAACTTTAAATTTAAACATTAAGCTCCCAAAACTAAACCATAACACCTTAAAAACTAAACCATAATCTCTTAAAAACTAAACCATAAATTATAATTAGCAAATAAAAACCAAACATTTTAAATTTTAAATCCTGAAAATTCAACTATTATGTTTTTGATATTTTTTGGAAGGAAAATAATTTAATAATAAGAATAATTGAGAGTTTATGGCATTTCTGGGATATAAATTTATTGTGTGATACTTTATAGAATTCATTTATATATGTAATAATGGACAAATCGTGGAACAAATGTGTCAAATAGCATTTAGATTTCACCTATAAATACATGGAGACAAGGACCACAAATACAAACCAAGAATTCTAAGAGTTTTAAAGACAACAAGAGCAAGAAAGAGAAGCTTATATATTACATAGAAAAATATAGAGAGAGCAAATGGAGTGGAAGGGATGGTACTTAGATGCAGTTCTTGTACCATGTGCTCTACTTATGATGTTATGTTACCACATCTTCTTGTGGTATAAAGTTCGAACCGAACCTTTCTCTACCATCGTCGGAACTAATTCTTGTGCCCGTCGGTCTTGGGTTGCCGCCATCATGAAGGTATATATATATCAATTAGAATATGCCGATATAATTAATCTTTCATAATGTTATAGTATCATTGATAGATTTATATATGCCTTACGATGGATAAATACCTAAGTGGTTGTAGCTAGTAGTACTCGTCTTATTTTGCCCATTGGGGTCAAAATTTAACATATGTACCCCAAAAGTTTTGTTTGCTATCAATTTCATATAATTTTTTTTATGTCAAGATCATTAATTATGTGTACAAGATTACAAATCATATTAATTATTATTTTGTTAAAAAAAAAAAAGTGGATTGAGACTTTAATTTTCTTAGGGTGAATGATATCGTGGAATAATTCATTCACCGATTTTTTTTTAATAGAATTAAAGCATAATACCACATTTAATTGATAAGAAAATTCATTTATATGTAGTTCTGCATTTTGAGAACTCTAACTTACACCAACATATGGCAAATTTTTTTTAATTAAGTGAAGTCAATAGACTACCACCACTTGGTTTATTAGTGGTGTTATATTCGCCTATATTAGCATATATATAACACAAATGAAGTCACAATCTATAAGCATATATCAATATATATAACTATAGTTACCAAGTAGTTAACAATACATGACTGTTTCTTGTTCAGGACAACGAGAAGAAGAACATTTTAGCGGTACAAACACTACGAAACACGATAATGGGAGGGACGTTAATGGCCACCACTTGCATTCTCCTATGCGCAGGCTTAGCCGCCGTTTTAAGCAGTACTTATAGCATTAAGAAACCTCTAGACGACGCCGTTTTTGGAGCTCATGGTGACTTCACTATGGCAATAAAATACGTAACAATACTCACAATCTTCCTCTTCGCTTTCTTCTCTCATTCTCTCTCCATTCGCTTCATAAACCAAGTCAACATCCTCATTAACTCTCCACAAGAACCTTCTTCTGATGATTTCATTGGAATTGGAAGCTTCGTGACTCCTGAGTATGTCTCTGAGCTACTTGAGAAAGCTTTCTTGCTAAACACGGTAGGTAATAGGTTATTCTACATGGGCTTGCCTTTGATGTTATGGATTTTTGGGCCTGTACTTGTGTTTTTGAGCTCTGCTTTGATGGTTCCTGTTCTCTATAACCTTGACTTTGTGTTTTTACTAAGTAATAAAGAGAGCTGTAAAATGGATTGTTAGAGAAGTTCTCATGTTCATTTCTCTTTGATTATATATTGTTTGTCATAAACTTGATTGTGATTATAATATAAGTCTTTGAAATTATGTGTTGTTAAATGGTTAATTTATAATCGAATGTTTTATTGTAACCGATTTTATTAAGACAAATTTTAGTTTCATGATATATATACCTATATGGTTTTCGAGTAAATGCAACTCTATTAAGTTTGACGAATGTTGTTAACTTTTGAAGTAAAAATGGCCCACTAAAAATTTACAAAAGCCCACTATAATTAAATCAATTCAATACCATTAGAAATCAAGTTGAACCCAGGATGAGAAAAGATAGTCTCAATTGTTCGGTTTAGTTTTTCTTTTGTTAAAGAATTGTTCGGTTTAGTTATAACTCTATGTCTTTATCCTAGGTTTATTTTATTGGTTGTCGCTATTAAATTTGTTGTATAATTGAATATGTGATCGTGAAAATCTCGCTTTACCCGAAATGTGACATGGTTTCAGAACAGAAGTATGAGTTTATACAAAGAGAATTTTGTCTTTTTTTGCTTTGTCAAAGCAACATCCATATTTATTCTAGATCTTTTTTCCCACTCTTTTAATTAATTTGATATTATTACTTAGAATGTTAATAACTTTGGTTGTATTCCGATTGAATTACTTAAATAGTCATTAGTCTTTCTTGATTACATATGTGGATAATTCTGTTGAGAGTGAGATCATTAATTCATGTTAAGTTTCTAATACTAATTGGAACATTGCTATTATATGAAATTTCATATGCTATTTTATTTTTCAAATTACAGATTGTTGTCAACGTTTCTCTTCCACTTTCTATGACAATGTGACAAAATATCTCAATAGAGACCGTTGTTGCATCACATACATATAGTTGTCACGGTCTTCAGAAGGTGATTATTACCAGAACTTAATTTTCTCTTTTTAATTTTTTATTATATGTTTTCTGCACATTGCGAATTATCATGGATCTAATTCCTTTCTATATCAGGTGCTCAAAATTTTGACACAACGCTACGTGAAAATACAACATATGTTGCTCCTGTTAAAGAAATACTCCTACTATATTTATTGGGGAAAACATAGTACTTATCAACTGAAATTCAGATCTGGTCGCAAATTTTCAAATTTTTTTTTACTATGATGAATCTTGCCATCTGTATATGTAACTATGGTGAAATATATCATAGATTTGCGCATAACGGTTACAGTTTTGAGACTTTGAGCATGAATAATATTATTTATCATATGATTTGTTCTTGCTTATGGTTCATGATTGATGATATAGTATAAAAATGAAACAAGAAAAACTAGCATGTAGGTGTAGCTCTGATGGAAACAGAGCTAATGTAAAGCTTTTATTAAATAGCCATTAATATATAAATACATTGGCTTAATTTGGTCTATTAATGTTTACTTAATAAGAAATTCTGAAATTCTGCACATATATCGAAAATGTGACTGCTACCATATTAATCATATCTTCTTCTTCTCTTTTTCTTAACATGTCAAACTATATATTTGTTAACTATTTTAAATCATTACGATATTATAATTTTGCACTCAACCAATTTTGTAGTTGATAAATGACTAAATATTTTTTTTTCTTCTACGCTTAAATTTAAATCTTATAGTTTAGCATGTTCTTAAAAAATGTTATATTATTATTTATATATTTTATGGATTCATTTGATTTTATATCTAGTAAATGTTAGTATCTTCTATGCTTAAATCTATTGCATATCTTAACAAAATCTTAGATTTTATTAAAGTTAAGAGTAGCAATGCTATTTAGATATGATATTAATAATATTATTGAAATATAATGATTAGATAAAAAATTACCTAGATAAATATTAATAAAAAATTTATATTTTAATTCCCAGGTTTTATTATATATCAATCTCAATGGAATTTTAATGTAATTTTTTATTTATCTAATTGAATATTTTTTGAATCCACGCTTTTATATTCATCCTCTCTAATACCAATCCACCACAATTATTGTCGTATTTATCATTGACCAATTCTACTCTTTTTTATTGTCAAACTGCTACATAGTAACATTACAATTTTAAAAATAAATATTATATATATATATATATATATATATATCAATTTGAATGGACTTATAATGTAATTTATTATCTAATTGAAATGCCTTCATCTAAGAGGATTTCAAGATTGAAAAAATAAGCAGTACATTACCTTNCAAGTATTGTCGTATTCATCGCTGACCAATGCTGCTCTTTTTTATTGTCAAACTGCTACATAGTAACATTACGATTTTAAAATTAAAGATTATATATATATATATATATATATATGTATAATCGTTTACTTACCTGAGTATTTAAGAAGATTTGAGGTAAATTCATGTCCACTTGTGCCAACGAATATTAATGTTAAATTGGAAATTATGCACTAAAGGTAATATCCTTGTAATTTCACATTATTTTTCTTAAATATAAAAGACAAACCAAACAAAATATAATGTTGATTGTATTCGTTGATTAGACATGTAACACAAGATAAAATAACAGATACCTCATCCGATCATAAAGATTGCAATGCCTCCATCTAAAAGGATTCCAAGAATGGAAAAATAAGCAGAACATTATTTTTGTACATACTTATTACATTAACTCAAAATAATAAAGCAAGTTTATGTATTTAATATGTATTAGTGTTTATTTAACTATTTTTTCTCTTTAATAGAAATAATAACTTGGTAAACCAAAAAAACCTTACCCTATAAGTTAAGGGATAAGGTTTGTCACAATTCATCATCTTATACCTTCTTAATTCTCCATTCTTGTATTTTTCTCTCTTCTTTTTCATTCCAAAATGATAAAAAAATTTGATAACGCTTTAGAAAATTTAGGGTTCATCACAACAAAAATCCTTGTCTAGTTACAAGTATAGCAGTGTCTTCTATTTCGTTGACTTTTATTTGTTTTTTTTTACTTAGCAAGCGCCTAAGATCCGAGACCGCTTTGCGAGTGAAGTTCTCTGTAGGTTTACTACTTTTCATTTACGTGATATGTTTTGTATGTTTTGTCAAACATGGAAATATGAGTCACATACTAGACAGAAGAAAATACCCTCATACTTTTACTTTGATGAACTTCACTCTTCAAATTTGTGGTATTTTTCTTGTTTACTTTGCTTGATAAACATTTAAAGAAAAATAATGGATTATTGATTGTCACGGCCGTAGTGTCATTTCACTTACATCTAGTGGCAGTGTTCTTCTCCTTCCACATCGGAGAAGATTGCGATGTGATTAGTGCCTTCCTTGTTGTATCTTTTGGTCTTATGTATAACATGGCAAACGGTAATTGGAAGGTGTTAGTTTTCCTCGTCGTCACCGCAATTCTTCTTATGTGGATTAAGAATCTTCTCTTACTTGTGCCACAAGTAAGAAATTTAATACATGCATTTTTTGTAATACATTCACGTAAATAGATGATACTAACTTTGCTTATAATTTCTTATGAATAATCACATATGATTATTTAGGAAAAATAAAATTATGAACTTTACCCGAAAGGTGACATGGTTTCAAACAGAAGACTGAGTTTATACATAAAGAATTTTGTCTTTTTTCGCTTTGTCAAAGCAACGTCCATATTTGATATTATAGATCCTTTTTTCCACCTCTTTAATTGATTTGATATTATTACTTAGAATGTTTATAAATTTGGTTGTATTCCGATTGATTTAATTAATAGTCATTAGTCTTTCTTGATTACATATGTGGATAATTCTGTTGAGAGTGAGATCATTAATTCATGTTAAGTTTCTAACACTATTTGAAACATTGCTATTATGTGGTATTTCAAACGCTATTTTATTTTTCAATTTATAGATTGTTGTCAAAGTTTCTCTTCCACTTTCTATGACAACGTGAAAAAATATTTTAGTAGAGATCGTTGTTGCATCACATACATATAGATGTCAAGATGACATCTTCAGAAAGTGATTATTATCTATACTTAATTCTCTCTTTTTAACTTTTTTATTTATTATTATAAATTTTCTGCACATTGCGAATAATCATGGATTTAATTTCTTTTTATATCAGGTGCTCAAAATTTTGACACAACGTTACGTGGAAATACATCATATGTTGCTTCTGTTAAAGAAATACATCTAGTACTTAGTGGGGAAAAAAACATAGTACTTATCCATTAAAATTCAGGCATAATCGCAAATATTCGATTATTTTTTTTTACTATGAGGAATCTTGCCATCTGTATATGTAACTATGATTAAATATATCATACATCTACGTATAACGGTTACAAATTTTGAGCATGAATAATATTATATATCATATGATTTATTCTCAGCTTATGGTTGATGATTGATGATAGTATAAAAATGAAACAAGAAAAACGAGCATGTAGGTGTAGCTAATGTAAAGCTAATGGTTCAATTTACGTGGTTCATATAAAAATAGCCATTAATATATAACAACATTGGTTCAATGTGGTCTATTAATGTTTAATTATTAAAAAATAATGTATCTGTACCGAATTTGTGACTGCTACCATATTATTCATATCTTCTTTCTTTTTACATGTCAAATTATATATTTGTTAACTATTTTAAGTCATTTACAATATTATAATTTTGGATTCAACCAATTTTGTAGTTGACAAATGACTAAATCATTTTTTCATACGCTTAAATTTTAAATTTTATAGTTTTAGCATGTTCTTAAAATATTTCATATTATTATTTATATATTTTATGGACTCATTTGATTTTCTATCAAGTAAATGTTAATATCTTCTATGCTTAAATCTATTACATATCTTAACAAAATCTTAGATTTTATTAAAGTTAAGAGTAGAAATACTATTTAGATTATGATAATAATAATATTATTGAAATATAATGATTAGATAAAAAAGTTTTCTATATAAAAATTATTAACAAATTTATATTTTAATTCTCAATGTTATTATATATCAATTTGAATGGACTTATAATGTATTTTCTTATTTGTTTGAATATTTTTTTAATACACCCTTTTATATTCATCCTATCCACCACCAATCCACCATAAGTATTGTCGTATTCATCGTTGACCAATTATACTTTTTTTTTTAATTTTCAAACTGATACATAATAACACTACAATTTTAAAATTAAAAATTATATATATATATATATATATATATATATATA
>OVAV01001403.1:0-13416 GCA_900406375.1 Iberis amara
TATATATATTATCTTTTTACTGGACTGTCTGATTGTGGTCCACTGGATTAATATCTTTTTACTGGACTGTCCGGTTGTGATCCACTGATATAATATTTTTATTAAATTTACTCTCTTTTATTCCAACGTTTTTTTTCATTATCTTAATTACAGGTTAATGTGCTGACTCATGTATGTGAAACGCCCATTGAAGGGGAAGATAAAAAAGCCCTCGAGAAGCTGAAAGAGAAACATGCTAAACAAGATCTCAAAGAGCTGTTTTCCTCAGTACCTGACTATGAAGAAAAGATGAAGATTCTTGAAAACACTAATAAAGAAGAAGCTGATAATCTTGAAACTGATGGAGGTGCTCTTTGGGACATTTTCCGTAGAGAAGATATGCCAAAATTAGAGCAATATCTCTTGAATCATCATAAAGAGTTCAGACATATCTATTGTTCCCCTGTTTCTAGGGTACATTCTTCTTCTTTTCATGCCCTAAAAAGCTTCAATTTGTTTAGATTTGAAACTATGCTTGTGCTAAACTTGCATGTATGTTCATAGGTTGTTCATCCAATACATGACCAGACTTTCTATTTAAATCGATATCATAAAATGAAGCTGAAAGAAGAATATGGTATGATTGGATTCTAGAACCAATTCCACATTGTCTTAAGTAGCTTTGGTCATACTTTATGGATTGTATTTGTGTTAGGTATTGAACCATGGACCTTTGTTCAGAAACTTGGAGATGCTGTTTTAATACCTGTAGGTTGTCCTCACCAAGTGAGGAATTTAAAGGTAAAATTTGAAACACTTTGAGATTTTTTAATTTCTCAGCTGATATCAATTGATCATTGTTTTTGTTGTTGCAGTCTTGTACAAAAGTGGCAGTTGATTTTGTCTCACCTGAAAATATCAGTGAATGTTTCCGTTTGACAAAAGAGTATCGTTTACTTCCACCAAATCATCATTCAAAAGAAGACAAGTTACAGGTAAAACTAGGGGTGGGCATTTGGTTTTTTCGGGTTTTTTTGGGCCGAATTGAACCAGTAAAAAGCTCGGTTCAGTTTGGCATTCGGTTTGTTCGGTTCGGTTTTTCGTTTCTGAAGTTCGTTTTTTCGGTTAGAAAATCTAAATTTTGGTTAATTTTCGGTTTTTTCAGTTTGTTTGGTTAATTTTATCAAATCCGAGTCGGGTCGGTTCTGTTAATTTGTAAAAAAAAAATGTTGCTGAACCGAAAACCGAACTAAAATAAAAAATCGTCAAATTGAACCGAATAAACCGAACCGAACTAAATTTGGTTCGGTTCGGTTTACAAGTAAAACTCTTCTTTTTGTTTTGTTTTGTTTGGTTTGGTTGATTTCATCAAAATCCTCTAAATCTTAAACTGTTTTAACAGATAAAGAAGATGGTAGTGTTTGCTATTGATAAGGCTCTCAAATACTTAAATGGAGAAGAGTGAGTTTGTATTTTCTTTCAACCATCTTTATAAAATTAAAGTAAAACTGAGTTTTGTTTTTGTGTTGGCTTAGAGTTCAAGAAGCTAAAGAGGAGAAAAAGAAACCCAAGGCAAAAAAATCGAAAGCTTAAGACATCAATGAGAGATTACAAATGAAATATATGTAATATTAACTTTTAGTTGTATCTCAATTCTCAGTCTTTTGTTGTATTTTTAGCAAACTCTTTTGCTTATTTTCTTTGCATAACCAAGCAGGAGTGAGTGAGAAGAAGTGTAGTCCAATAATAGTGATTTCTATTTTTGGCATATTATGTATTTTCTAAACATTTCACTTACTCTATCAAGAAGTTATTTAAGCTTATGAAATGTGTGGTTGTTATGATCTTTAATTGTGAGTTTTATCATAAGTTTGTCACATACACTCTTTAGTGTAGAAGGTTTCAGTTTCATTAAGTAAGCATGTGAGTAGCACGTGAGTTAGTTTTGGCCGTTGTAACAACTTAGATTATAAGAGTTGGTGCATGCCATTTAGTAAAGTAACATAAGAGAGAGAGCTCAAGCTAGAGAGAGAGAGAGAGAGTCATTTTCTTTGTGAGAAAGGTGAGCGATTCTTTGTTCTCGGGGTTTTCTGGGCTAGTGAAGAGTGTGTGACAGAGGTGTGTGGCTCAAGTTCTGAGCAAATATCAATTTTAGTGGATTCCGGAAGTATCTCCGGTGAGACGTAGGGAGAAATCCTGAACTCCTAAAATCTCTGTGTCTATTTTTCAATTAAGCACTCTAGAATTTAATTAGAGTCAAGAGAAGTACAAATTTGAGGTAGAATCATGCTAATTTTTGCACAAATTGGTATCAGAGCCTCGTTGGTTCAAAATCAGAGACTCAAGAGCGTTCCATCGTTTTCATCTCAAGATGTCTGGTGCACGCTTAGATGTTGATCGGTTCGATGAAACATGTGATTTCTCTCTTTGGAAGCAAAAGATGTTCGCACACTTGAACGTTTTAGGACTCAAAGACGTTACGGAAGAAAAGATTCAAGAAAAGGTTTCAGAGACTGCACAGAAGGAAGAGGAAGATATAGAAAGAAGAAAGAAGAAAGAAGAAAGAAGAGGAATATATTAAAAGAGCAGAACGATGTGAGAAAGCGATGAATCTCATATTGCTGAATGTTGGAGATCATGTTCTTCGTAAGATAGAAAAGTGCACCACAGCAGCAGAGACTTGGTCTACTCTTGAAAGATTATACAGGTCAAAATCCTTGCCTAATAGAGTTCATTCTCAATTGCAACTGTATTCTTTCAAGATGTTAGATTCTAAGACAATAGATGAGAACATAAATGATTTCTTGAGGTTAATATGAGAGTTAAGTCACTTGAGTATTGAGGTACCAGAAGAAATACATGCAATTCTTTTGTTAAACTCACTGCCTCAGAAATTTGACCAACTTAAAGAAACATTGAAGTATGGAAGGGAAGTTATTAAGTTTGAAGATGTAGCAGCATCTGCTAAGTCTAAAGAAAAGGAACTAAAGACAACTTCAGGATCAAAAAGATCATCAGAAGCATATTTTGGCAGAGATAGGTCTGAAAACAGGAATAACGCAGAGACAAAAGGTAAAGGGAAGTCTAAGTCACGTTCTAAGTCAAGAGGAGAAGTTGGTAAGAAGACTTGTTGGATTTGTGGTAAGTAAGGACACTTCAAGAAGCAATGCTACAAATGGTTAGACATGAACAAGAACAAGGGACAACAACATGATAAAGGTGAATCCTCACATGTGAGAGATGATGCTCAAGACTTAATTGGATTGGTTGCATCAGAGGTAAATCTGTCACAGGGAGGAAATGATTATGAAGAATGGGTCTTAGACACAACTTGCTAATTCCACATGACATCAAGAAAGGATGTATTCTTTGAGTTTAAAGAGGTGCAATCAGGTAATGTGAGAATGGCAAATGACACTCAGTCAGCAGTTAAAGGCATTGACTCTGTAAGATTTCAGAATCAAGACAATACAGCTGACTGGTCCAGGAAAGTGTGGTTATATTTTCTAAAGACAAAAGATGAAGCATTTGATAAATTTGTTGAATGGAAGAAGATGGTTGAGACTCAATCAGAAAGGAAACTCAAGAAACTACGCACAGACAATGGACTTGAGTTTTGCAACACAAGATTTGACAATCACTGCAAAGAAGAAGGCATAGTGAGACACAAAACAGTGGCTTATACCCCACAGCAAAATGGTATAGCCGAGAGACTCAACAAGACTATAATGAAAAAAGTGAGGAGCATTCTCAGTCAAAGTGGTTTGAGTCAAGCATTTTGGGCAGAGGAAGCTGCAACCTCAGTATATCTAATAAACATGACTCCATCCTCAGCTATAAACTTTCAGATTCCAGAGGAATTGTGGACATCAGCAGTTCCAGACTTGTCAAGGCTCAGAAAATTTGGTTGTGTGGCGTATATACATTCAGATGAGGGTAAACTACAACCAAGAGCTAAGAAGGGAGTGTTTATTGGATATCCTGAAAGAGTGAAAGGGTTCAGAATCTCGCTTCTAGAAGAGAAGAAGTGCATTATTAGCCGCAACGTAGTGTTCAGAGAAGATATCATGTTCAAACAGTTGAACACACAGGTACAAAATTCAAATGATTTTTTGATTACTAATGAGCTTTCTAGACTTGATCTTGCAGGGAATAATAGGTTAGAAGAGATGCAAGAGCAATGTGGAGCTATTGAAGAACATGCTGACAATGAATAAGAAGATGAACATGTGTTACACAATCAAGACACAGAACAAGCAAATCTGGAGGATTATCAACTAGCAAGAGATCGTTCCAGAAGAGAAACAAGATTGCCTAAAAGGTTTGATGATTATGATGTATATGATGATGATGGTGATGAAAATATTGCAGGTTATGCATATCTTCTAACAGAAGATGGAGGAAGTATAGAACCAAGAAAGTTATCAGGAAGCTCTACAAGATCCAGACAGTGACAAATAGAGAAAAGTAGTTGATAAAGAAATGAGGTCACTGATAAAGAACGAAACATGGATTCTTGTGGACATGATAAACAATCGCAGACCTATTGGATGCAAATGGGTATTTAAGAGGAAAACATGTATCTCAGGAGTTGAAGTTCCAAGATTCAAGGCCATACTAGTTGCAAAGGGATTTTCTCAAAAGGAAGGCATAAACTATCAAGAAAAATTCTCATTAGTGGTCAAGCATGTCTCAATCAGATTTATCCTATCAATGGTGGTTCACTTTGATATGGAATTGCAACAGCTGGATGTGAAGACAATATTTTTACATGGATTTTTGGATGAAACTATCTACATGGAACAACCTGAGGGATATGTGGATAAGAGGTTCCCTAACAAGGTTTGTCTTCTAAAGAGGTCATTATCTGGTCTCAAACAGAGCCCAAGACAGTGGAACACAAGGTTTATTGAGTTTATGAAGACAAATGGTTACTCAAGAAGTGTACAAGACATGTGCATCTATTACAAGAAGCTGGACAGTAATGATTATGTTTATCTACTACTTTATGTAGATGACATTCTCATCGCATCAAAAGATAAGCAATGTATTGGTGTATTGAAGATTCTCCTGAATTCAGAGTTTGACATGAAGGATTTGAGAGATGCAAGAAAGATATTGGGTATGGAGATAACAAGGGATATGAAGAAAGGAACTCTCAAATTTCTCAAGAAGGATTTGAGCGATTCTTTGTTCTCGGGGTTTTTTGGGCTAGTGAAGAGTGTATGACAGAGGTGTGTAGCTCAAGTTATGAGGAAAGATCAGTTCTAGTGGATTCCGGAAGTATCTCCGGCGAGACGTAGGGAGAAATCCTGAACTCGTAAAATCTCTGTATCTATCTTTCAATTAAGCATTCTAGGATTTAATTAGAGTCAAGAAAAATACAAATCTGAGGTAGAATCAGGCTAATTTCCGCACAAATGCTACTGTTATTATTTTTAAAACTAGTCTTAAGATTTTATTAGCCACAATCTAAGACAAAAATATGTAAATTGTATATAATTTTTTGAAAATAAGAAACTAAAAAATATATTGAAATTTTTAGCCTCAAAATCAATTCTGGTTAGCTTTAACCAAAACAATATTTGTGTTATGTTACATTTTAATGTTGAAATTAGTTTGGAATAGATAGAGCAAATTTGAGACTATTTTGCTAAATTCAATACTAATTAAAAAATTTTATGATTTTACCATAGTGTTTTTTGTTCTATTACCAAAATCTGATTTATAACCAATTTTTAAATGAAAATTACTCTAATAAAAACAAATACAAAAGTGAAACTTTAACCATTTCACAAATACAACTTTTCTAATATTCTCGACTAAATCTATAATCTATTTAAAAAATCACAAATATTATGGGCCGTTAGATATAATTAATCTGGTCCATTAATTTATTTTAAAAACTTTTATGAGATAATGTGGCCCATTGTTGTGACCACCACATATTCAATCTCTAATCCAAAAAAGCCGTCAAAAAGAATCGAGTTCTCATTTGTCTTTGCTTCTTTCTCTGTGTTTTCGTTTTCACATCAATGGCGGTGCACGCATTTCGATTGCCGACGACTCAGATTCATGGCGGATTCACTGATAATCTATCACCAGTTAATCGCAATCCAAACGCCGTCGTCCGATTGAGTTTCGGATCTTCGAAGCGATTCCATATCGTAGCTGCGTTGGCGTCTCTGCGAGAAGACGATGGTAATGGTAGAGATAACTTGACCAGAGCTATGGAAGTGAAGAAGATTCTGGATGAATCGCCTCTGCTTCCTAGTACGAATTCGATTTTCTATCTATTCATTTCATTTCTAGTGATTTTGAATTGTGATTTTGTCTTCGTTTACTAGTTTGTGAATCTATCAAGGATAGCTACTCTGTACATTTCTAGTATTGGCTACTGACACTGCGACTGTAGTTACGATTTGAGCTACGATCTTTGACATTTTGATAATAATGATAAGTTTCGATCTGTTTTCTTTCGTTTAGAGCCGTTATCATCAAGCCAGCTTGCAGAATCTGTCTCCAATGGATCACGAGTTCGTGTAGCTTATCAGGTATATATATATATGTGGAGAAGTGTTTACTTGAAATAGAGAAGAGTGTATTTGTTGAATTGATTGATGATTGATAGTTACTATTTAGGGAGTACGAGGTGCATACAGTGAATCAGCAGCTGAGAAGGCATATCCGAATTGTGAAGCTGTTCCATGCGAAGAGTTTGACACTGCATTTGAGGTTTGAACTTTATTGAAATTGAGCAATCTCTATTCTGGAATCTGTATTCTAGAATCTGTGTATTGAAATTTACCAATACACAGTTTTCAATTGAGCAATCTGTTCTCTGGAATTGAGCACTCCCTTTGTTTGTTCTCATTTTAACGCTCAGCAAGATTGAAATTGAGAACTCTGTATTCTGGAATCTGTGCCTAAACAGAATCAATCAATCAATATAGCTAAATCTGAGGGTTGATTCTTTTGCAAAAAAAGTGAATGGTGGATATTAAGTTCATGCAGACTGTCTTGGATCTTAGAAATTAGATTATAAAGATTGTGCTGTTGATTGGATCATCATACTTTACATTGAAACATTAAGTTAAAGAAATTTGATTTAAGTTCAGCAAGATTGAAATTGAGCAATCTGTATTCTGGAAACTGTGCCTAAACAGAATCAATCAATCAATATAGATAAATCTGAGGGTTGATTCTTTTGCAAAAAGAAGTGAATGGTCGATATTAAGTTCATGCAGACTGTCTTGGATCTTAGAAATTAGAATTATAAAGATTATGCTGTTGATTGGATCATCATACTATAGATGAAACATTAAGTTAAGGATTTGATTTTTGTTCCATTACTCTTTAAGCATTTTTTCCAAACTTTTGTTCTTGTTTAGGCAGTTGAGCGATGGCTTGTTGACCGAGCAGTTTTACCGATTGAGAACTCTTTAGGTGGAAGCATCCATAGAAACTATGATCTTCTACTGCGACACAATTTGCATATCGTAGGTGAAGTCAAGCTCGCTGTTCGCCATTGTTTATTGGCTAACCACGGTGTCAACATTGAAGATTTGAGAAGGGTGCTTAGCCATCCACAGGTACACCACATATGTTTGTTGTTTATCCAGTTCTTTGGCTTGTGTTATTATCTAAACGCCTTGGTCTTTTCTCCGATCAGGCTCTTGCCCAATGTGAAAACACGCTAACCAGATTGGGATTGGTCAGGGAAGCAGTAGATGACACTGCTGGTGCCGCGCAGGTAAATTACGTTTCCAGTATGGTTATATTCACAGCTTGCAAAGAGGAGATATTTAAGTTTGTGGATTTGATTCGGCAGCAAATTGCATTCGAAAAAGTAAGTGATGCAGCAGCAGTTGCCAGCGCGGAAGCTGCAAAGATATATGGTTTGAACATAGTTGCTGAAGATATCCAGGTTTGCAGAATCTTTAAATGCCTTCCTCCTTTTTTCCGTCTCCTCTGGATTAATTGATTGTGAAGTTCAATCAATTTAGGATGACTCTGATAATGTTACAAGGTTTCTAATGCTCGCAAGGGAACCTATTATCCCTGGAACTAACAGACTTTTCAAGGTAAGAAATCCCAATATACCTTCCAAAATGCAAACGCCATTCTGATTTGTTGCTTTGATCTTCTTCTAGACAAGTATAGTTTTCTCATTAGAGGAAGGACCTGGTGTACTTTTCAAAGCACTTGCTGTCTTTGCCCTTAGGCAAATCAACCTCACAAAGGTTAGTTAGTACACTCAACTAGCTTTGTTTATGACCAGTATGGTTCTCATATGTTGTGATTTCGATCAGATCGAAAGTCGTCCTTTAAGGAAACACCCTCTGCGAGCATCTGGAGGGCTAAAGTAAATTTCTCTCACAAGCCACTCCTTGAATAGAATCTGTACTGTTGCTCTGAACAATGATGAAGGTGTCTATCTCTTTTACTTGGCAGATACTTTGATTATCTTTTTTATGTGGATTTCGAAGCATCTATGGCTGATGAAGTTGCTCAGAACGCACTTAGGCATCTAGAGGTAAAACCCTTTGGTGGTTTTACTCAGATCTGGAAACATGTAATTAGATTCCATAGTGAAGTAGAATGTTACTCAGACCTATTTTTTGTTACAGGAATTTGCTACTTTTTTGCGAGTACTTGGAAGCTACCCAGTGGACACAACAATGCTCTAAACATTTTCAACAATTTTCTTGGTAAATTCCAGTGTGCAAAAAACACTCAAATGTCAAATTTGTCTAATTCATTTTGAAGTTTCAGGACCTGAATTAGTTGTAAAAGTAAAACATTACCAAAGACTGTCTAATTGATAACATCATTATTTTGGTGTAGGAGCTTATAGCCATTAGGTGAGGTTGGAGGAATCACAAAACATTGTTCATCTTGTCTCTCTCATTTGTTTGGTATTTTCTTTTGAAGATAACTTTTTTTTTTTGGGTAGAATTAAGAATAGTCAGGATATCACAAGAGTTACTTTAAAAAGGAAAAAAAAAGAATCTACATACATTATGTTTATTTGTTAAACAGAAACTTATATACTCTTGTATTGTATTATCCACAAATGGATGCTTCATGATGATTGATATAGTTTAGTTTTTATGAAAGCTTGTGAGAGTTATTGCATACAAATACAACTATTGATTTCTACTACCTATTGATTATTATTTTGTTAGAATAGAAGAGTTTCCTAAGCTTATTGATATTAGCAGAAGGTAGAGTTTATATTATAAACGGTAAATGTTAGAATGCAAATGGTAAATAATGTGTGCTAAAATGTGAATTTGTGAACAATTATTTGTGAATTGTAAATTTTGAATTTTTTTTTTTAGTTTTTGCTTTGTTTCATGAGTTTTTAGGCCTTTGTAACTAAAATATGTGGGTTTTGTAATGGTGAACTTTATAATCGTTTATGATTTAATATTAATCACATGTTATTCGTTTTTTTTTTTTTTCCCCAAAACGGCTATTCTATTACTCAAACTTGAGGTGGTCTGGAGAACCAGACCGGAATAGAACAACCAATGTAATACAACTCCCTATGGAAAGAACGTGCTAATCACATGTTATTCGTTTAATGATTTGTAAATCCTAAATAAAATCACGTGTTATTCATTTAATGATTTATAAATTCTAATTAAAATCTAGTGTTATTCATTTAATGATTTATATTTGAATTTTAAAATTCACTTTGTATTTTGGTGGATTTGGAATTGTTTTAAAGTTAAAAATAAAAAAACCAAATCCAAACTTAAATCATAGTATTTCAAAATCCAATGATTTCTAATTCTTATGGATTTTAAAATCCATTAAAACCAGATAACCAATAAAATTTCAATATTATTTTAAAGTTAAATGAAATATTTCAATCGAAGGTACAGTCATTAGTTGCTTCTTTGCGCTTGCTCAATTCTCAAGCTAGAAAAAAAAAAGAAGAAAAAACACTCTCAACGTCGGCAATGAAAGTAGCCGAGAAGATTGTTTTCCTCTGCGATGATAACGATGTATTTGCTGCAACCATTGTTGATGCTCTAACCCCTAATCCTAGTTCCAATCTTCGTAAATTGTAATTGATTCTTAACTCAGCGATTTCGATATCACTTTTGTCTTTTCCAGCTCCTTTTATGCTTATCATTGTAATTTCTGCAGAGAAGAACAGATCCAGCTTCCGTTGGATAAGTATGGCGTCAAAGATGTCGGTACCGGCGGGAGTATCGTTCATTTCGTCGATGAAATTGGAGTTTATCAGGTTCTTCCTCTTTCCTTTGTTAGGGTTTCGATCGCCTTTTTATTCTAGCAACTGCCGATTCGATAGTTATATAAACAGATCGATTTTCATAGTTCATTGGAGTTTGTTTGGCTTACTTTACAATTAGTCGATTATGTTTACTTGCAAAATGTGATGATGTTTGATTTGTGAGGATTTGCAACTGTTCTTGTGATTTTGTGTTCATATCTTTCTTCACTGGTTGATTTGTATTACCCTAAACCAAAGCCTTGCAAGGACACTAAGTTTATTCTGCTTAGGTTAGAAACATGGCAAGCTTATGATATGGTACTAACTTAGCTATACTCTTTAATCAGATTTTGTGACCTTTGGTGATAATGATTTAATCTCGTGTAAACACTTCTTCATCAGTATCTTGGTTGTGTTGCAAGATTTGATATCATGTATACTTGTTTCCATGTGGAATGCTGCATTTATCGAAAATTGATGATAAACATGGTTACATTGTTTAAGGTCTCGATTTTTCTTCTTCGAAAATATGAGCTTCCTGTACTGGTGTGTGCCATGAATGAACTACTGGACCTAATTACAAGAGAAGCAACGACTGCACCACACACAATTGTAGCTCCTTTTCTTGTGGCGGCATCTAAGCTTAAGTTCAATAACAAATCCCTTGAAGCAAGTAGCAAAAAAGCTATTCTTCACCACATTCAAGTTGGTCCAGATACAGAGACCAGTAAGCTATTTGCTTCTCGCGTCGAGAAACCACCACCACTGATGCAGATCCATTATGAAGCTTTGTCATGCTTGCTTCATCTAGCTCGTGTCAAACGCTTGCCTACATCTATTCTCATAGGGCAAAGAAGTAGTAACATATCTCATAAAGCTATAGATGAAGACCTTCAGGTAATATAAATATATAGTCCCAATGTTAAAAGAAGCTGTAATTCACAAGTTTGTGTGATTGTCATCACAGGTGATCCATGAAACAGGGGAGCTTGTGGCTATCTATGCCGGATTGTCTTTCATCAGAGACAAAATCAAATGGAACGCATCGCAGAAATCGAAAGAAGAAGAAAGCCCGTGGCGAGCTCTTTACGGTTAATCTTCTCAGCCTCAGGTCAGGTCTTTTTCATATAGCCCAACATTGCTACAGTATTTACTTGGAGACCTGCGCTAAATTTCACTATTGTAGCTCTTGTTAAAACTCTTATGCTCAGTTGAATCAAAATCCATATCACTATGCTTTCCTTTTAGGATATTTATGAGAAACAAAGATTTTTTTTTTGTGTGGCAATTCTGGTTCTACCAAATCTTGAACCCTTATAATCATTTAGGATTCTCATTAAAAAAAGCTAGATTGTGTCAAATCATTAAGATGATATAAGCTTATGTCACAACAAAAGTTTTGTCCTAGGAGTGGTTATTTAAATAGTTATAAATGATTTGAGTTATGATTGGTGCAAACTAACCAATACTATTAATAAATAGAGAAATAAATATCAGAAAAATTGTTGTGAAGTTAGAGAAAAGCCACCTATTCTAGCCGCCGCTAGAATGGGCCATCGGAGGTCTTTTCGGTAATCGTCTTCAGGGGGTTGTTTTTTCTCGGGTTCGTGTTCGTTTGAGCTTTAGAGTTTTTGTTTTTTTCTCTGGGTTTTATTTCAGTTTGTGTTGTTTTGCTTAGTTTCTTGTAGGGCTGGGAATATAAACCGAACCGATCGAATTACGTTTCAATAACCGATCTGCACAAAAACATTTCAATTTCGGTAATTAAACCGGACCGAACCGATAACCGATCGGTTTATTTTTTTATTTTTTCTTGAAAAACCAAAAATAACCGAAAAAATTGAAAATAAACCAAAAAACCGAACCGAAAAAATCGAGAAAAACCGAAAAGACCAAAAATAACCAAAACTTAACCGAAAATTAACCGAGTAAACCGAACTTCAAAAACAAAAACCAAACCGTATAACCCGATTTCCGAACCGAACCGGTTCGAAAATCCAAAATATAGGAATAAGATAGTTATGAAGAAAAAAGCCACTTATGAAGTAATAAGATAGTTAATATTATCTTAGAGAGAAAAAAATTAGTGAATGTCGTCAGCTTTTTAAGCCGGTGGTTTTATATTCGATAAGAATACAACGTTTGTACCAAATTTTTGAATCGTTTCATAATCTTATCCCACTCACATTTCAGCATCACATGTATTTTTTTCGTTTTATATATACATTTTTTCCAATCTTTTCAGTGCGTCTTATCTTCACCTTTTTTCTCCTTTTTGCTTTCGTTATCATTGATTAGTATTTTTTTGTTTCACTTGTTTTTTTTTTTTTTTCTCAACCCGATTTGTTAATAATTATCCAATTAAGGTTTATTTCCACCATTCGTTTTTAAGTTGGATACTAAAACTTGAAAGTTAGTCACGTTTTCTTATCTGGTTCGTTACTTTTCATGTATCTTAAACCAATCAAAGATAAACAACACAAAACGAACCATTATTGAAGGTTTATGCGTACCTAACAAAAATTAGGAAAGTGTTCTAGATGTATAAAAAAAAATACTAGGTTTAAGGTTTGATCAAAAAGTAATACGATTTTGTAGCATTTATTTACAAATTAAGTTTTTAAAAGATTGTAGATGAACTATGTATTAGAGTATCCTACACAAAAGCCCAAATAAGCCCATATGTTTAGGGTTTTACAAGTATTAGTATAAGTAGTGTTAGATGAGCATATTGGATGTAACTTTGGAGAGTAGCAACTCTCCTTCCAATCTTTATCAAATATCAATCAAAAATCTTGAGTTCTTGGTGACACATCATCGAAGTTAGGGTTTGGATGTGCATCCATCATTCCTTCAATACTTGTTTTTATAGGTTCAGAGTCTCTGTCAAGACCGTGTAAAGCAGCAAACACATTCATTTTCTCATTGACAGGGCTTCCTATAGATGTGAGTTGGTCACACACACCTTTGACTTCCTTAAGGTAATCTACCATAGTCTTCTGGCCCTTTGACAGAGTTTGTAGCTTTCTCTGTAGCTCAAACAGCCTGGAAGACAAAACCCTATTGAAGTGGTTTGCCAAGAAGATCCACACTTTATGTGATATTCTTGCTCCTACCACTACTCGTAGGATATCCTCAGAGAGTGAACCCAAGATCCAGGCTTTAACTACTTGATCTGCACGAGTCCA
>OVAV01001404.1:0-13409 GCA_900406375.1 Iberis amara
TCGAGTGATATACGATGTCCAACAGATACATATATAGGTTTCAGAGTACTCAGAGTTGACCTAAATCCCTGTTAGAACTAATACGATTAGTTACTATAATAGAACTCGGTGTAATCAAAAGAGAGAAGAGCTTAATAATGAATAATCGAGCAAAGTCACTTACTACTCCCCATGTAAACCCAGAGTTCCCTACCAAAGTAATAACTTGCTCATTCTGGTTTTTTTTTAGCTGAAACGACCGTCTAACTTCAGCTTGATTCAAACCATCCACATGATGCAACTTACATGTTACAAACCATACATTCAACATTAATGACCAAATGCGAATGTAAGTAAAACAAAAACTGATTGGCACAAAGATCATACGTTTTTTCCGACCCCAATGGTAGGAAGGTGAGCTAGAACACCTAAATGACATACCACACCAAATCCTAGAACACACATTTAGATCCAACACCATCAAATTATAGAGCTTTAAGATGCAATAAGAAACTAAGGTAGATGAAGAAAGTTCATGACTTTTATACCTCTTGGATGAAGTAATCCATTTCCATTCACCATCACTACCTTCACATTTACATAGATTAAAACAATAGACTTTCATATATAGCAAAAACATGATCTAAAGGTAAAGTCAAAACCTGAGGATAAAAAGGATGCTGATCATCTTTCATTTTCTGGAGAAGCTGTAAAAGAATCGGAGCCTGAAACATGAAAAGGAATCCAATTTTGGGATCTAAGATTACTTAATGAAGCAAATGAAACCAGAAAAAATACAAAGAAGGAGACATGAACCTCACGAAAGGCAAGAAATCCAGGGATATAAGGAACATCGAGACGAAGAAGAGAGATTTCATGGTGGCATACACTTAGAGAAGGTAGCTCGAGAACTACGAGACAAGCACATGCGACAGAGGAATCTTCCTTTGAAAAGCTTATATCTACACCTCCAATGTACTTAAGTGTCTCTGATTCATAAGACAGTTCTTCTGTTGATGAAGGTAAATTCCATGGAAAGTCATCGTAAATGATCATTTTCTTCTTTAGTTGATCTTGCTCTCTGAAAGAAATCAAACAAAATCTTTAATCGATTTGATTGCTTAGAATCAGAGTAGAATACAGTGGAAACTTACTCTGCCCACTCCTCGAGCTGAGTTCCGGAAGAAGAGCCGCTTGGAGTTTCTTCTCCATCCATTTCGGTGAAAGTTTGATCGCAACGATGAACCGATGTCAAAATGGTCCGCTCCAACAATGTGGCGAGTCAAAACCTCTCATTTATTCAGAAGGTTTAGAAACCTCTCACTCCAAAACATATGAATCAAACCGAATCAAACCGAATCAAATCGAATTGAGAAAATTAACTAAATCCGAAAATGAGTTATTCTTCGTATACATCTTCTCTATTGACTTTCAAAGGTGGAGTTCCTACCAAATGTTGGTGTGTTTGGAAGAAGAACCCCTAATTTTAAAATAACTCACTTTATGATTTGAATAATAAAATATTGAAGAACCTTAATGTAATTATAATTTTCTCAATTTAGTTTGATTCACATGTTTCAAAGTGAGAAGGTTCTAAACCTTCCAAATGAGTGAGAGGATTCTACTCGAGTAAAAATTATTAGATCTAGATTAAGCCTAAACGTGAAATAATAATCGCGAGTGAAAGAAATGCAAAAAAAATTAGCGATTGAATGTTCTTTAAAAATAAGAGAAAGCGAGAGAAATGAAAATAAGATTTTGTTTATGGGTGACGAGTGAATGACATTAATTAATGGTGGTTTTGTGTATAGAAGATGATAAGTGGTAGAAATGTAAAAAAAATGGTGATTTGATGTTCTTAAAAAAGAATAAGGTAAACGAGAACGATGAAAATAAGATTTTGTGTATAGGTGTGACGAGTGGGTGAGATTAATCGGTAACGATTTTGTGTACAAAAGATGATACTATTGAGGGGAGAAGATACAACAAACAACGATTGAATATTCTTAAATAAAAATAAGTGGAAACGAGACAGAAGAAGATAATATTTTGTGTACATGTGTGACGAGTTGATAAGATTAATCGGTAATGATTTTGTGCATAGGAGAAGATAAGATATTTGTTGTATACATGTGTGGTAAGTGGAGCAGATGTAAAAAATGGCGACTAAATGTTCTTTATAAAGAAAAAGAGAAATGAGAGAGATAAAGATAAGATATGTGTATACGTGTGACGAGTGGATAAAATTAATCGCTAAAGATTTTGTGTATCTAAAAAGATAAGATATTTGTCTATATATGTTGAACGGAAGATAAGATTTGTGTATATATGTAACGAGTGGATAAAATTAATAGCTAATGATTTTTTGTATCTAAAAAATAAGATATTTGTGTATATATATTGAACGGAAGATAAGATTTGTGTATATGTGTAACGAGTGTATAAAATTAATAGCTAATGCTTTTTTGTATCTAAAAAGATAAGATATTTGCGTATATGTGTTGAATTGAAGATATGAAAAATTACGATTAAGGTTCTTAAAAAAAATGTAAACAAGAGAGATGAAAATAAATATTTTGTGTATATGTGTAATGAATGGATGAGATTAATCGATAATGATTTTTGTGTCGTGTGTAAATTATCTTTTTTATATATTTTCTTCTTAGCCAACAAAATATTCATAGATCAAGTGAATGTACTTTATAATAAAGCCCAAAAATCCATTTACAATAAAAATTTACAACTTAAATTTAGTCTATTATTTTTAATAATTTAAACTATAAAAATGTTTTCGAATATTAAAAGTATATATTTTTTTAGCAAAAACCAATGTAAAGTTCAACATATACAAAAATTTATAACTATTATTCAATTTTGAATGTGGTATTTAGAAGCCAAATTTTAAACATATTACTCTCTTGTCTAATTTAAGTACATAATATCTTGTTATCTTAATAATATTAAATAAAAAAATGGAGAACTCCGGGCTCTCTCGTGTCAAGCATTTCGGTTCTCTTCCAGCACATTCCGCCAGCCGAGACCTCCTCAGCCCTCCTCATCCCGCCCCAGATCCACCTGACCCTCCTTACCTTTTCGAGTTCCCTCCTCTCATCCCTCCATCTTCCACCTCTATTTCTTCTCCTCTTCTCTCCTCTCCTACTATTGAGTCTCCTTCTTCTCCTGACTCGATTTTTGTCAATCCAGAAAATGTGGTACTAGGCCTGGAAGCCCACCATCATAGCAGACCAATTGTGGTAAAGACACAAATTTTCCCCAAATTACCGAGCTTCGGAAACCCTAACCCCTTCATTGAGTCTTCCCCTATGGAAATCTCTCCAAACCGAACCTCAGGCCTTCTCCCACCTCCTGTGACTTCAGTCCCCTCTACTAGCTCTCCAAAGACCCAACCTGAAGGTATCTTACCTCAAATGCCTGACCCAAATCCTAACTCCCATATTCCTCTGCCTGTGGCTAACCCAAAGCCCCCTCCCACCTGAGCTCAACATATCAAAAAAGTCACAGACAAGTCATTAGAAAGAGTTGCTAAGAATTCAATTTCAGAAACTGGGAAACCTAGAGTACTAATTCCTGATGATGTGTTTGAAGAAGGAGCAAAAATTCACAAGAATTTTATCTCAGCAAAATTCTTGGGCAAGCTCCCTCCTATCAATCAGATAAAAAGTGTATTGAATTTCATGTGGGGTAAAGGTGCAAATCTGGAAATTCATGCAATTCATGCAACAAGATCATTATTGGTCAGGATACCAAATGATTTCATCTGTCACAAAGTACTCGAAAAAAAGGTGTGGCACATAGGGGACTCAATGTTCTATGTTTACCCATGGGATTCCAAAGACTCAGATTTCTCTCTAGAAGCAATACCTCTTTGGGCTCATCTTAAAGGAGTCCCTATTAATCTGATGCATACCAAAGGATTAAAGTTTCTAGAAGGCTTAGTAGGCAATCCTAAAGAAACGGATGACTACACCTTGAACTTGGAAAATATCAGTACAACTCACGTTAAGGTTGAAGCTGATGTCACAAAACCTTTGTCAGACTCGGTTGAGTTTGAAAGAGAAGATGGTTCCATTACTACTCTCGAAGTAACCTACCCTTGGACACCTCCCACATGTACTTTTTGCAACCAAATTGGCCACACGGCAAAGCTCTGTCATAATTCAACTCGGGTCTGGGTCCCTATCAAGAAATCCTCCCCTCCTACAAAACAGTCATCAAAGCCTCTCTCTCATCCAACCTCTAATCCTTCTACCCCCCTGACCAGCCTTCTTCCACAAACAAAAATCCCCACCATTCCACTCTTCCTCCTAAACCTCTTGTCTCACCTCTCACTACTCCACAACCTCCACAACCTCTGCCTCCTCCTTTACCCAATGATTCAGTCCTACTAAATCCCTCAAACCATACTATTCCAGAAATTTCTAACCCTTCTTTTATTCATGAACCCCCTTTTGTACCCTACTCATCTAAGGAACATCTTCCCCTAGGGGAGAGATTCTTTAACCCATTTTTTATGGATATAAAAACATTTTTTTGGAACGTTCGGGGTATAAATGACCCGGACAAACATCGGCCTTTTGTGGATTGGATATCCTTAAATAAGCCCCTTTTTGGAGCCCTATTAGAGACTCATATCAAGGACCATAATCTGAATCAAGTCATTACTTCTATCTGTCCTAGTTGGAGTTATATCACAAATCATGCAGCTGATCCAGAGTAAAGAGACCACATTTATTTTGAATGTAACTTCTCCTGGGAGATTTGGTTAGTGATATCTCGAAGATGCCTTCTTCTCCCTGTTAGATCATGGGAAGGTACTCTTGCATCACTTAAAAATCAAAACAGGGGAAAGCTAGAGAAGAAATTGCAGATTTTAGCATGGCAGACTACCATATACTTCCTATGGACCGAAAGAAACAATAGACTACACAACAACACCCATACATCGAGGGTCAGATTACTCACTGGTATAAGCAAAATGGTGAAAAACAGGTTGGCGTCACTTAGGTATCAGAACGATTCAGCTGCAAGTTTCATGCTCCAAACTTGGCTCAGTGATCACTAAAAGAAGATTGAAGGTGGAAGAACGACATGCACACCAAGAGATTTGGGAATCAACACAACTACAATCGAACTGTGAAGAGGAGAAAACGAACAAACAGGGGAAAAGCGGTAAAGAGCTATTCCTTCAATTATTGATCTGTGAAGAAAGGAGCGTGTTACTACTTCGAAGTTTCAATAGAAGGCATTTAATTATTGGGCTTGACAAAATGATTCAGATTATGGTTAAATGATTAGTCTTTGGCTATTAATTTAACGTAAAACACTAAGATCACCTCCATTTGTGGATTTAAAGAGTTTCTTAATGGATTTCTACAGTTAATTTTATTTAAAATTAAAGAAAAAATGTATTAATAGGTAAGAACGGTTGCTTAAATTGCTTGGTTAAGCAACTTTCTTAAAATTTAAGATACTCCTACGTGTTGTGCTCTTATTGGTTCTATATTTTTATTCTTCAAATTTTTATTCTTTATTTTCCTTTTTTATCTCATATTTGCAAGAAATGAAGTGGTTGCCGTCATTGATACCCGTTGATACCCACCGATCTCTCCATCGTCGACGAAATCAGTCAATGCCTCAATCGGTTTCGATTTGGACAAACAATCGGAGAAAGTAATTATTGATCATCGGAGAGTAAAGTTTCAATAGGTTGATGACGTACTCAATTCGGGGGAGTTTGACTTCTTCTTCTTCTTCTTCACTACACTATCAATGTCTTGTTTGTAGCTTCAAGTAACAATCGAATTCAAAGCATCTAGAGATAGAACCCTTCTTTAGATTTCAATTATATTATTTATAATTACTTCCAGTAACAACTTTTTTGTCTGCATCATATCACTCATTTCCTTGTGTTTGGTTACAGGAAGTAATTGCTTCCAATGATTTGGTGTAGAGATGATGGAGCTAACTAAAACCAGATATTGTGTAGTTGTTACTGGTTAGATTAGGACTACTAACCGGTTAGGTTTGGACTAGTTACTGGTTTGATTAGGAATAGTTATGGAAATTGAATTGATTGTTTGGTAGTTGTGATCTTGTGATTGAGTTAAATGGTTGTTAATGTCAACATTAACACAACCACTAACCATCAAATTAACTTCACAGAGAGAAAACTGCACATTTCAATTCTTTGGAAATCTGGGATACCAGTTTTTGTGATTTCTTTTTGGTTCATGTCTGTCTTCACTCTGATGCTTGCTGAAATTCTTGATAATAACAACCTAGTGTAAGTTATATTTCTAGCGTTTTTTTGTTTAAACTACACAAGAGCATAATACAGTACTATTGTTGGTCGCAGAGTAATAAGTGGATCTATCGTCATAGTAGTAAGCCTTGCTGCGAAGTGGCTAGACACACATGCAGAAGGGAACAAATTTTGGCAGAGTATTACTTATCATGAAAACAGGAAGCCAATGTGCTCCATGCTATATTGCATACATGTACAAACATTCTCTATTCTCTAAAACTTAAGATTTTGGTTCTATGTCTAATAAAAAGATTCATAAGAAAACAGAGAAGATATTCAACACCTCTTAATATATGCAGTTTCAAAGTAATATGTGGAACAATGTAATATATGCAGTTTCAAAGTGCTTGTTGATGTATTTAACTGTTGAAGAAGAATGCATGTGTTCAATTCAGTGTAATTGTTGGTGAACATTGTGTTCTAGTATATGCAGTTTCAATTTTAAAGTGTCTGAAGAAGAAGATAACGGAATGAAGAAGAAGAATTTGTAAGTTTATAAAAAAACATATTGTAATTGTTTTTGTTTTAAGAACCACCAATGGAATGACATTTTAGTTTTTAAGACTTTTAAGGTTCTTAAACCTAAAATTAAATATAAAAACAAATAAAAAATAGTTAAGATACAAAGTTGAGTATCTCCAATGGAGATGCTCTAATAGGCTATGCCATGTACTCTTTGGTCTCTTGCTTTATTTATAAAAATTCCTTTTCAAAAAAATAATAATAATAATAATATTAAATATTTTTCTTTTAAAAAAGAAACTAAAATATCAAAAACAAAAATTTTGTGTAGGTTTTCTGTATATATTTCTACGTCCAAAGTTTTGATAACATGTAACTTTTTATTCTTGTTTAATTTAGAGCAAGTTTATAAGTATTGATTTGTACACGAATTTAGAAGAGACCTCATGATGGAGGTTTTATGACCATAAGAAAGTCATGCATTATCATCTTCTATAGGAAGGAACAATGAGTTGGGTACATCTCCTCTTTTTTAATACACAAATCGCTACGTCTTCTCCATTATAAGTCCCTTTATATAACTTACCGAAAGCTCCTTGTGGAAAAGCAGGACCCATGTTTCTTTAAATCTATAGTCCACTCTTGTGTTTGATAGCTAGTACCCATCAGTACTTGCGCTAAAGCATCGTCGTTAAGAGCATGTGTAACTTTTCCTGGTCGAATACGCTTTGCCCAACAGATAAAGAGTAAGGATATATATAGACAATGATCCTCCTGCATTACTTGTCTGTATACTATCAATAGAACATGTTTGTAACTAATGTTTAGACATTATATATTTAAAATTTATTTGAATGAATATTAAAATATATTATCCGGATAATCGGGTCTAATAAAAATCGAACCAAAATTTTAAAAACGAACAGAACTACATGAAGTAACCGAACTTCACCAAAAATAATTAATGTTTTTTTAGTAAATATACGGATAATACACTTACATATATTTAAATTACACAATATTAGTTATAAAACAATATTTTTACTTTTATATTCAAATTACCTAAAACTCAAACCGAACCGAATAAGTGAACGCTCAAGTCTACACAATACACAAAGCTATAAAAAAAATGAAAACATCTATGTATTTATAGATTTAAAATTTAAAATTTTTAATTTATTTATTTTTCAAAAATTAAAAATAGACTTGGAACATTTAAATCCTAGAACTCCAAAAAAGTAAAACACTGTTATTTTCAAAACTAAACCCAAATTCAAAAATTTATTATCCAAAAACAATTCCGCACTGCATATAATTTTTGTTACCATTCAAAAATAAATTCACACCGTTTATTTTATACAAACCGTACTTGTCCTGCTTTCCACACGAACCACACCGTCCTGTTAATTTCTTTTACCTGCACCGCTTAATATATCCACTGTTACCATTCGGATCCTAAACCTCCAATGTTTTAGAAGATAGTATGTATAAAATCATTAGGCTTTCAAATCATGAAAAAAGTATTAACAAATGATTTGATCTCTGAACCGAAAAAGTTTATAACCCCATAAATTTTAAGACCGGTCTTGCAATTAGCTTTAAGTTATATAAAAGTGTTGTATTCTCTGTTATGATGAAATATGTCATCTTCGAGTTTTTTTATGTTAGTAGACACATATATAAGAGAGATGGTATTTGTGTATGGATAATGCTAGTGCAGAAATTTTAAAGATCAAAATTTAAAATGAAAAAATAGACTATTTTGTATAATTTTATAAGAAAATGAGTTAATTTTAAATTAATATTTTCTAAATAAAAACATACGGTAAATTTGTAGTTCTTCTGCTTAGATTTAAAACCGGCTTTGTGTAAGAATCATAGACGAAATCAAAGATTGTCGCCAATAAAAGTAAATATTCTTGCTTATCTCAATTACATTAGAACAATTACATTAGAAAGTGTACAAACCAAATAAGGGAAAAAAAACATAAAAGACATTCTTTTTTTTTTGTGTGTATATATACATACCAAACGGGTGTACAAATATTAACAATAAGGGAAGGAAGAAAAAAAATAAAGATGAAAAGTGAAAAAAAAAGCAATAACATAACATAAGCTTCAAACACTCCTCATCAACCATAACTAAGAAAGAAAAGAATTGATCATCTTTACCTAGAGATCAACAAACACCACATAAACAAGATTTAGAATCATAATAATTAGAAAAAGAAAGACTAGTAGAGATTATATAGAGAGAGCCACTATATGAGTGAGAGTTCTTCAGTCATAGCTATTGAGAAACGTTGATCACCATCACTAGCAGTAACATAAGAAGATCGAAAACTCTCTTGACCAACAACACCTGAATCTCTATCAACTTCTTCAATACGATCAAGAGCTTCTTGAAGCTCAATTCTACTCTCTATATCCCAATCACAACATCTCAAACCAATCTTAAACAGCTTCAAGATTTGCACTTGTTGTTCTTTACTTGCTTTCATCTCTTTATCAAACACATCATGTGTCCACTCTGTCTTAGCTACTGACTCAACCCAAGCAGCTAGCTCATCATCAGCTTCTTTACCTTGTCGGAGATAGTTAGCCGGAAACTTCCCGGTTAGAATCTCAAGTATCAAGATTCCTAAGCTCCATACATCGGACTTTCTTGAGGTCCGGTCTTGTAGAGTGAACTCTGGTGCTTTGTAAGCAACCATGAACTGTTGTGTTTCTTCTTTGTTAGCTACTGGTACGAGAGCGTAGTCGGTTAGGAGTGGCTCGAAGTCTTGGTCAAGTAAGACATTTGAAGATTTGAGATGGCCGTGAGGGAGATTTAGATTAGGGAAGACACTGTAGAGATAAGCTAAACCTCTTGTAAGTCCTTTTACAATCTTTAATCGTATTGGCCAGTCCAAAACCACTTGACCTGGTGTTCTAGCTGCTGCCAAAATCATCAAAACAAATTTCAATATAATGAATCAATAATCTTTAATTCAAAATCAATCCACAATAAGTGAATTGGCTCCTAAACTTTATATATTAATATGTAAATGTTATCACTTCCCATGTAGAATAATGCACAATAATCTAATGAGATTTGTGAGAGGAAAAAAATCATTCATGCATTGAAAAAGTTAGTTCAATATCAGTTTTTTTTATCATGAAAGAGAATCATATTATAAGAGAATTTATGAATTCTCAACTCAAAATCAATTAGTAGTGGATTGACCTATAGTTTTCATATAGTAAGTAAATGTTTTCACTTATCGTGTAGGACAATGCACAAAATCTAATAAAACTCGTCAAAAAAATAAAATAATCATTCATGCATTGAAAGAGTTAATTCATACTCCATTATTCCATTTTATAAGATTTTTTTTTTTTTTGGCAATACAAAAATTAAGAAACTATAAATGCTTTTTTTCATTAAAATATAGTAAATGATCAAAAATACTACCATGCATAGAGAATATGGAAAATTAGAATAAAATGACTACTGAAATGAGTTGTTGTGGCCTAAATATTGACAAAAAAAAAGCCAAAAAATCTAATAAAATGAAATAAGAAATTTTAGCTAAAACATCCTATATAATTTTAGCTAAAACATCCTAAATTTTAGCTAGAATAGAATGTTTTTAAAAAATAAAATAAAATGGAGAGAATGTTTTTTTTTTACCATGGAGGAGATTTGCGAGATTGCCATTAGGAATGTAATTAGTAACAAGAAGCTTCTCTTCTTTTCTATAATAGAAAGCAACCAACGGTAACAGATTAGGATGAGACAATCGTCCAATCTTCTTCATATGATCATAAAACTCATCTCTCCCAATCTCACTCATAAATCTAAACCGTTTCACAACCACCTCACGTCCACTAGTCAAAGCCGCTTTATAAGCAGATCCAAATCCACCAGTTCCAAGAACTTCAGCCGAAGAACGAAGCATATCTTGAAGAGTAAACCTCTCTTCATGATCACTACTAACAAAATTCAGTTTACGTTCATCTCCTAATTCTACAGGAGATTGAGATTGAGCTGATAATGTTGCTGTTGCTGCTGCATCTGCCATTGAATCTCGTGGTACACTTTCGTTAGCTAGTTTTCTGTACATTTTTGAGTCTTGTGAGCTTTTCTCGCTTTGTTGTTCTAGCTCTCGATCGGTTGGTCCATAGACTTGGCCATGGAGGTGGCTTAGATCGTGGTCTTTTACACGACGGTTACGACGGCTTAGGATGCAAACGGAAATGAGGACGGTGATGAATATTATGACGGCGAGGAATGTGACTGCGATGAGAATTACGACTAATAATGACGGACGAGTGTATGTGCATGGAAGTAAAGGTCGTCCACATAGTCCCTTGTTACCTGTTTTAATTACCAAAATAAATTATTGAAAATGGTAGCAAGTAGCAAAATTTAAAAATATTATTCAATGACGAAAAAAATGAAATATTATTCAACTAGTTTAATATTTAAAATTTTAAAAAACTTTATTTTATTCCTATAAAAAAGCTATTCACCATATTTTATTAGAGATATTATCTTTTACACGGAAAATTTAAACGATGAAAAATAGGAGTCAATCCATTAATTGTCTGACCAAATTTTATAAACCAAACAAACCAGAACTAAATCGAATTATCCATGTCCAAAACCGATTCGAACTGTAAAATTATTTAAGTATAATAAACATTTTGTTATTAAACTACCTAAATCCAAATCATGGAATTACTTAATATTAACCCAAATTCTCTTAAAATAATAACGTTTTAGCTAACTATGTAAAGCCATATTTTGATGTTAATAGTATACCAAATTAACTAAATCATATTGTTTACTAAAATTATTTAGCTAATATTTTGTCATATTTATTGTTGTCCAAACACAAACCAAACTTAATTTTCTCAAATCTCGTTGAAATAAAATCTTAATCCCAATTAATTTACTTTTTTATAACATGAATAACCAAAAACCGAATAAACCAAATTGAAACCGAACCGCTATAAATTTTTAATTCTAAATGGATATACTTCTATAACTTGAATAATTCGAAAACCGAATAATCTAAATCGAGACCTTATCGGTTTAACGAATTCCCATCCCTACATAATTCTAATTTTTTTTTTTTACCAAATATCTAACCTCTTAATCTCAAATTTTAACTTTGAATGAAATTTTCACAGTTTAATATTTTGAAAAATAAACTGTGAAAATTTAATATTTTGCTAATAGTTGTATCAGGTGAAGCTTAATTCATTAGGCTTAATATTTTGCAAAATAAAAGCACAAATCACATTTTTGTTATAAATATGAGAGATAATAATAATAATAATAATAATCACCTATGAAGTAAGCAGGGTTCATGAGGCCGAGACTAAACGGAATTCGACCCTCTAATTGATTATGAGCAACGTTAACGGTGACAAGATCCTTCTGTTTAAACTCCGGTAACTTTCCGGTGAACATATTATTCTCCAAATTCAACTCAATCAACTTCGGCAATTTCCCCAACGACTTAGGAATCGCACCAGAAAATCGATTTCCTTCAAGATGAACCTTCACAAGATCCTTCATACCGTCAAACAAACCACCGTTAATCTCGCCGGAAAATCGATTATGAGCCAAATAAAGATGCACAAGAGAGACAAGCCCTTCGAGTCCACGTGGCACCGGTCCTTCGAAACGGTTACGCATAAAGCTGACACTTTTGAGCCCACTCATCGATCCAAGAGCTTGCACGTCAAGTTCACCGGAGATGCTCATGTTTTCAAGGCGGAGAGCGAAAACGACGCCGTCTAAACACATCACTCCTTTCCATTTAGACTCATTTCCTTTTGCACCGGAGCAAGGAGGATCACCGGATTTCCATCCGTTTAACGCGGTGGAGTTTAAAAGAGTTGACTTGAACTTCAAAAGAGCATCAGCGTCACCGTCTCCGACAGTAGAACCGACGAAAAACACGGCGAGTATTAGTAATAGAGAGTGGATCATTTTTGGTCGCCGTGTGAAACAAGAGAGGAAAAAATGAGATTTTTAGGTTTTTGTTTTTTTTTTTTTTCTTGGGATAGATAATTGGTGAAGAGAATGGATTAATCAAAAGAGAAGAGCTTTCACCGGAGAAGACGGCTGATGGCGAAATGACAGCAAAGGCCGAGCAAGCAAAATCGTTTTCTTTCTTTTTTGAAAGCTACAAGAACGTGGAACCAAGTAACTATATGGTTTGAGTCACACACTTTATAATTTTTGTATTATTGTTATATACCTTGCGTATGTTGTTTCTTAGATACTAGGCTGGATTATAAATCTAACTCTTAATTATATTTAACATGTTGACAAAAAAAAGAAATTATATTTAACATTGTTATAAATGTTTTTAATAATTAGTTACATGAACACTTTAATATATGATAAAGAAATTTAATTATATTGCGTTCACATTATTTAGTTAATTAATATCACTAGTTGTTTTTAAAAAAATATTAATCAGTAATATATGTTCAATCCAAAGATAGTGCACTTTAATGGAAGTAAGATCAATTACACGGTTACACCCATACATTCTACCAAACAAACAAAAAGATCAATTACACCCATACATATCTAAAAAAATATTAGAGCATGTTCATTGGAGGTTCTTACCTAGTTCTT
>OVAV01001405.1:0-13406 GCA_900406375.1 Iberis amara
TTTTATAATGTTTTATTATTGAAAAGATGATTTCTGAAAAATTTTACACTGAAATTACTATACAATTAATTATTATTGTATTAAAAGTAAATTAATGAAAAGTGATTGATGAAAAAAANCTCTTTATACACAACATATTGGGTGTGGTTCAAAACATTTTTTGTTATCAAATGCAATAACGCACATTACAGTGTACATAATATTTTTATTATTAAAATGTGAAACGCTTTTTAACTCTTGCAATTCGATGAATGGGAAAGTTAAAGCGGTTTTCACCGCTCCGTGTTGGATATTGGCAATTACGCCACTCCCATTCACAACCTTATTATCAAAATTCCAAAGACAATGAAGGTGATTGGGAGGAGGCTGTAAAAGTTGTAGCTTTTATCCACAGTTCTTGTAGCTTGTTTTCAATCAATCAGACTTTTTCTACTTTTTAAAATTACCGCTTTTAAAGTTTCCTCAACTTTTTTCTTCCCTTTTTTAAAAGTCTCTCGACGATGACTACAAGCTTATTTAAAAAAATTTTTTAACAAAATATTCTTTTTCTTCTTTACCCTAAATATTTTAACTTAATATAACTATTTATATAAAATTCAAAATACAAAAATAAAAATTTATTCATAATCTTCATTTTATTTTCATTATTTTAAAATCCATTTTGTTTAGCTTATAAATTATTAATTTTATCAATTTTATTTCATAATTATAAATATATAATCGATAAAAAATGAAAAAATTCTATATAAACAAAATGATATTATCATAAACTAATTATAATTCGATATAATATATAATTTATATATATAAATAATATATTATATATTAAGGTGTGTAAGTTTGAATACTTAAGTGTTACATTAGTTTTTGTAATTACGTTATCTTTTATATTATTTATTTTAATATTAGTGAAATTTTCATATGCAAAATCCTATTATTAGAGTATGTAAGCTTTTTAATTTTCTCATTTGTCTAATATTAAATTTTTATTTTGCCCTATGGATTAACTAAAATAGTAATATTTTATAGAAAAATTTATTCACCTAATTATAAATCTAAAACATAATACTTTTTAACAATTTTTATTTATTTATTAAAAGTTACAGTCACAACTTCCTTACCAATCAAACTTTTATTTTTATTTAAAATAAAAGTTACAACTCTTACAGCCAAAATCTCTACATTAAAAGCATACAGCAAAATCTTACAGTCACAACATTTACCAATCGACTCCAATGACGCTAACGCTACTTATTTTATTATGAGAATTATTATATTTGGACAAAATTTAATTTTTCGTAGGGATGTTATAAGTCCACTGAAATCCATGGGTTTTGGATTTCACTTGTACCCTTCAATAAATACATTGGTTTTTAGTGGGTGAGTTTAATTAAAAGCATCTACAACCCATTTCTATTATAGAGTAAAAATCTATTTTAGAGTGAAATCTTCTCCAACCCAACTCTATTTTCCACTCTAAAATATAAAATAGAGTTTTTATTATTCCACTCTATAGATGTAGTAACTTTAATCTCCACTCTATTTTAGAGTGGAACTATTTTAATTACAAAGAGGTCTTTCAATTGTTATATCTTTTGATATTTTACTAATCAATTTAATATTTTTGTTTTTCAACTATAAAAATAAAATACCAATCAATAATTTAATAAATATAATAACAAAACACCTTAAACTTAAAAATACACAATAAACAAAAACATAAAATATCACTTCAAAATGCATTAATTGCTCATTTGTGAGAAGAATTCACTAATGAAAATAATTGAATTAAAAAAATTATGTTATATTTTATTATTTTGTGATGTAATATAAATGATTTATATAAACATAATTATGAAATCTTATTTTTTTGTAAAAAATAAAATAGTTGGGATCATTTTGCAAAGTTTACAAATATAAGTTATAATTGAAAATTAATTTTAAAATGAGAATATAATCTATTATAAATATTCTTTTATAGAGGAAACATAGAGTTCTGGGTTGGAACAAAATTCAATTATATTTTAAAATTATTCTATAATACAGTAAAAAATAGAGTAATGGGTTGGAAATGCTCTAATACCCAAAACTACATAAATGTATTTTATTCTATTGGATAGTTCATGGGTTTATCAATTTTTTCTGTATAGAAATATCAACTATGTCAATTCTATGCTTTACACAAAATGACTGGTTTTTTGGTTTAGATAAAAATTCAGCATAAAAAAACCAGAATCAAACATAAAAGTGCATATTGTATGTTTACCCGGTTCATGGTGCCAATTTAAAAGACAACAAAGTTAATCTATGGAAAAATACATTAATTTAAACAATGAGCATAAATTTCAATACAACCAATTAGATAGCGGGCGACCAAATTTTTTTAGTCAATATATATTGTGTTAAAATAAAAGATACAACAACATTAAGAGGTACAATAAATTTCCCTATAAAAAAGATGTTGATTCATAAAAATTAAGTGACCTCATAAAGAAAGTAATAAAAATATCTTGGAAAGAAAAGAACTCCCAAGAGTGAAGAACTAGTTTAGATAATCTAACCTATTAAATATAGAAACAATTACATTTTGGTGTACCCAAAGCAAAAGTATTTACCAAAAAATAGACTTCTTGCTTTAAGTGCATTTTGGTATGGGTAATTTACTCTTTCACCCTCATAGTGGGACTCGCGAGAGGAGAGTGTGCGAGTGGGTTTATTAATTTGTGGTAGGTTAATTTTTATTTAATATATATTAAACAATAAATTTTTAAAGTTGTTTCTACCCCTGTCAATCTCATCATATATCACGTCAAAATTCAAAAATTAAACACTATAACAATTCGAATTTGAAGAAACAACCGACGAGGTTGGAAATTAAAACCACTTGAGTGTTTTGTAAATTTTATATTCTCTACATTCGTTTGCGACTGTTTACATTTCTCGAAGATAAACAACGGTTGAATATGGCTGGAAAGTAAAGCGGTAGTGAAGATGCTGACGTCGACCCAAATCTCCCCCGACGGTTGTTTGCAACGGACAAATACCCAAAATCAAGGTTAAACATTTACTCGAAACTTGAATATCTTGCTTTGATAGTCGTCAAAATGTACGGTACTTCGATTTGATTTTGGATTCACCGTTTGGTAAGCTTTTTGACATTCGTCTATCTCATTGCCCTATGGCGTCGAAGCTTGTACACGCGTTTCTTTGTCGTCAATTAGTGACCAACGGAAATACGAATTATGTATGGTATTTGGTGGACATCCACTCAGATTTTCGTTGCTCGAGTTCGCAACAGTAACATGACTGTCATGTGGCAGTTACCCGGATGGTTACAAATCTGAATGTAGAGACGAGACAGCGGGCTCTGTTGGTCAATACTAGGCTCGATTGATAGGCGACGATCCTAAAGCAACTCTGGATGATATGAGCAAGCTTCTCGATCCAGAAAAAGAGACCCCTGGGTGGCGTAAATTGCGGATTGCGCTAATCCTTATTGTTGACGGTGTTCTAATTGCTACACATCAGACAAGCAAGCCAACCCCTAGGTACGTTGAGATGGTTGAGGATGTAGAATCATTTCTTAAGTTTCCTTGGGGCAGAGAATCGTTTTTTCGCACCGTAAGAGGGATGATGCCTAAGAAAAATGGAGGTAAGAATGAAGACACGGTATCAAGTTTCTGTCAACAGCTCAAGCAGAAATCTATACGGATACAAGGTTTTCCAGTGGCAATGCAACTTCTTGCATACCAATCAATAAGTGGGATTTCAAACAAACTCCCTACGGAAGAGAATCGTATTAAGGACACTAAATAAGTGAATCTACCTAAAGTTTCTCATATTTTCTTAAATGATGTTCTTGAAGCAGAGAATAGCACTGAGGTAAGTGTCATTGGTTTGTTTGATTGAGTTAGTTACAGAGAATAGTAAAAACTAGCAACATGTAATAATCATGAGTTTCTAAACGTTGTAGCTATCTGTGGTATCCATGATGGTTGTTGATGAGTCTTGGATACGAAATGGATATGGCGATATTGACGATGAGGTGAGACACAATAAGGTAATGTACATGGAGAAATTAATCACTGACAGTCATGTTTTTCGGAAAACTAATTTGGGTGGTGGTGATTCAACACAACCAAAGTGCTGTTTGGAAGTTGAGGATATTACAGCAGATGTTCACAGTCCAAAAGCTATACAAGACCCATGTACAACAAGGCGGAGTAGCCTGCGCCCATGTAAGGATTTGGGGTCTAAGAAGCCAGTCAGGGTTTGTGCGAGTATGGTGTCTAATGAAGCTGGATATAGTGGAGGAGCAAGTGTTGCTGATATAAAGGAATGGATGGAAGGATATTTTGCAGGGTTGAAAGATGAATTGTTGTCAAGCATAAATTCAGTTGCGTGTACTGTTGGTCGTTTAGAGAAGGAATTCTGTTTTTTTTTTTAAAACCAGACGTGGTTTGTACAGACGGAGTGCTAATAAGTCTAGAAAGCGGGGCGTCCAAGTTGATGCCCAAACACGTAAATCCCTAGATCACGTTCGTAATCTTTCAAAACGTGAAATGAACAATTCAAATGTGGTATATTGGACTTCAGATGGACCTGCTGGTGCCATTGTTGAGCAGTTGGGCAAGGAGACAGAGGTATTAGTAAACTGAACCATCTAGATGTGTAGTTACGTATTCATATGTTGGTTGTTCGTTTCATTTTTAAGAACCTGTTGCACCTGAGGCGGATCTTACAGTCCAGGTATTCAACATGTCCATTAAGAATTATGCTTAACAATTAGGCTTATCATACGATGTGTACACCATTCCCACATGTAAGAGTCGTATTTCTCACTGCATATGCAGCGCAACGCCTTGTTGGTGGAAACTATGGATGTACAATCTGACCCCACCAATGAGCCGTCCAAGGAGGTTAGAATGATAAACAATGGACGCAAATGTGGTTCTGTTACGTTATAATTACTAATAAGTAGACGTACATTTACCCCAGGCTTCCAGACCAGGCAATGGATCTATCCAAAACATGAGCCTAGTGCTTGAAAAAGTCTCCAATACGCCCGTACAAATGGAAAACGATTCGAACATAGTTGTAAGTCGAATATAGTTGTAAAATTACTATATGCTTATGTGTACAATCACCAGTAGTAAGTCGAATATTATCGTACACTTCATATCACATATACAGTGTCCGTACATTTATGCAACCGTAATTATGAATGCTACTTTTTTGTAGGATTCAGAACTAGCGAATCAAGCAATGGAAAACAATGAACTGCCGATCGAGGGAGTCGTTGTTGGGGCTGTACAAATGGATACAGTGGCAGATCCGAACGAACATGGAACTCCACTGGTAAGTCAGTTCCTAATCATGCTCCAGTTTATATACAATTTTATCTTAGAATATGTACAGATGGACAGTCACATATTATACAGGGACAATTTCAAACAGATGTACAGATGGACAGTTTAGGTGAGACACAAGAACAACCGATAACAGAAGTAAGTCACCTGCATAGTATGTACATATAGATGTTTTGTTTCATCATACAAGTTATATGATGTACAATGGACGGCAGGTTGTTATAAGCACGGATGTCCACGTGGACAATTTATCGGGGGTTGAGGTACGTTCGCATACCATATGTAAGCACGAATTGCTATTCATGGCAAAGGTGTATAACTTCATTGTTCTTAAAAATTTAGCCGGACATAAACAAGGTAGAGACGGTTACAGTGGGTCAAACTGATAGTTCACTAGTGGTACGCCCTACTATAGAAAGTACAATTATTATAACTTTTATGTGACACTGTAGCTATTACCAGATGTTTTATAGGACAATCAAATTATGGAGGAAGTTGATGTCGTATGCAGCCAGTCAAAACAAACCAAATCAGTGCCTTCCCAGCCTGTACAATATACCCAGGTCCGTATTATCATATGGACGACCATAATACATTGTACACGTATCTAAGTCCATGTAGTATACCCAACGCTTATGTGACAATGTAGCTATTAATGGATGTTTTATAGGACAATCAAAAGATGGAAGAAGTTGTTGTAGTATGCAGCTAGTTACAACAAATGAAACCAATGCCTTCCAGCTTGTACAACATATACAGGTTCGTATTATCAGATGGACGACCATAATACAATGTACACGTATCTGAGTCCATGTCCATCCCTTACGGTACATATTGACGCCCCGGGAACTACTTCGACACCTATGGATGTTGAGAGTTATCCAGACATGTCTAAGGAGGAAGTGAACGACGCACCTGACACTCCTGGGTTGAAGGAGCTGGTTTACTCTATTGATGAAAGGTTCAGGAATATATCACGGTAGGAATCAGCACAGCCTAATGATAAATGTTTACTCCCCAAGGTTGACATGGTGTTGTTTAATGATTTTCAAAATATGTTGTCCATGGACCCAAAGAGGTAACGCAAATTCATTGTTGTACTCCCGAACTTTATAAACATCGCTATCACTCATGAGTTTTATTCCATGATTTGGTGTAGGTCACACATTACATGTACCAATATTGATTTCACCAACACCTTCTTGATCCAATTAGCAAAACCACGTCAGTGGGTATCAAATGTGGTCAGTTCCGTTCTCTGTACGCATTACATACTGCAATACTGAATTTAAAATCTTAAGTTATTATTTGCAGCACATGCAAGTCCTGCTTGAACTTCTTTGCGCTCAACATTTCGATATGGTACAAGAGGAGCAGGAAACCTTTCTTAACGTTTACTTCATTACTACTTGAAGGAGAAGCACCATAGTTTTAACGCTGCAAGAGAGAAGGACAAATTTCGTTTTGGTGACAAGCTGGCCAAACACGTTATTCTACTAGGTACATGATGGCTGAACGAGGTGGACACACTATACGTGCCTATGAATTGGGATGACAAACACTGGGTAGGTTTGGCTATTAATCTGAAACTTTGGATGATCGAGATACTTGACCCAACAATTCACCTCTTCAAGGATGCCAAAGTCAAAGAATTTATGGCACCGCTTGTGGATATACTCCCATACCTTGTCTTCTCATTAAGCGGGGAAGGGCTTCCTGAATTTCTCCGGTCCAAGCCATTGTTTACAAAAGGCTTACTGGTATATACCAGAACAAATCTGGAGGTGATTACGACCCTTGCTGCATTAAATTTATGGAGCTTCATTTGTATGGCGATGTAGACAACCAGATGTGCCAAATGACGGATGCGGATGTGGATGCTTTCCACCGCCAGTATGCCATGGATGTTTACAAGGCAATTGTACTCAACACACCATGACTGGCTTAGCTTTTTTAGTTTGTTTCCAAAAACAGTTGTCAAAAACCTTCAAACTACTCGGTTTTATTATCTTATTTATGTATGGTACCTTAAAACCAATCCGTTTTATTATCTTAAGTGATAAGTCCTTCACGGTAGCCTAATCCACACCTCAAATACACAATTAACTAACTTGATGAATGTACGCTTACATTTAGCCCGTACATCAGTACCAAACTATTCCCCATTTACCAGCTATGCGCATATATGCCTAGATGTACCACGAACATAAGGACCCAAATATATGATCGGAATGTCCATTAAACACAGACATCATATTTGTTAACTCAACTTGTAACACATACTTTGTGTACGATATAATACAAAATGTCAACACCCAATGTAAGGTAAACGTATTTGTACGGGTAATCCGTTTGTACATCTACCATATTTCGCTTACGTATGTGTCCACCCCTATACTGATGCCTGGATGGGATGTCGGTTGTACACAATTTATAGGTACGTTAGTTTAGTACTGGATCCATGTGTCCAGAACGATATAAACATGATATATCTTCTACATCAAGTCCACCTTTGTCACGTGTATGCGTGTCGGTTGATGCTTCTCCATGGCCGTCCTACATACTCTCTGTGTACACCCACCATCTCTGGATTCGCGCTGTGTACACCTACCAAATCTGGAGTCCATCTTCTTATTTCGATGCGGATGCCTGGATGGAAATTTTCTTCGGCACTCTTCATGTGTATGTCATTTGTTGTTTGTACACCATGTACATGTACGTTATTTTAGTTCCTGATCCATGTGTACGGATCCATATCTACATGCGCAATCTTCTACATCAGTTCCACCTTCTCACGTGTATACGGGTCGGTTGAGGCTTATCCATGGCCGTCGTACATACTCTGTGTACACCCACCATCTCTGGATGGAATTTTTCTTCGGCACCCTTCATGTGTATGTCGTTTGTTGTTTGTATACCATGTACATATACGTAATTTTAGTTCATGATCCATATGTACATGAGGTCCACCCCTATACCCAATTCATACGCTGATGGCTGAATCGTTTGTTGTTTGTACACCATGTAAATGTACGTTATTTTAGTTCCTGGTCCATATGTACGGAACAATGTATGCACGCTCAATCTTCTACACCAGGTCCACCTTGGAGCGTGTATGCGGGTCGGTTGCTGGACTAAATGCATTTTCAATTGATTCACACGCTTGCAGCCGTTCATACAATAATATCACCAAAATACATTGTCTCCACGAGAACAACAATACAACTCATACAAACTCTTATTGAAAATGCAAATTACAGGTGGCAATCATATGTACGGAACGATGTCTGCACGCTCAATCTTCTACATCAGGTCCACCTTGTCATGTGTATGCGGGTCGGTTTATGCTTCTCCATATGTACATTAGCTCAACTTGGTCACGTGTACGAGTAATCCATATGTACAACTCCCATTTCTCGATTACGTATGTGTCCACCAGTATATCCAATTTATCCGCTTATGCCTGGATGGAATGTTGTTTGTACACCATGGACATGTACTAAATGTACAATTGTACTTTTACGACTACCTATAGTAGGTTGTGGACTAAATGCATTTTCAATTGATTCACACGCTTGTTCATACAACAATATCACCAAAATACATTGTCTCCATGAGAATAACAATACAAATCATACAAACTCTTATTGAAAATGCAAGTTACAAGTGGCAATCATATTATGCAGAATCCATTCATACCCCATGAGCTGATCTGGCTGTTGTTGCCTCCTCCTCAGGAAATGATAAAGATACACCGGGACTTGACGTTGCCTCATCGTCCGACTTCGCCGCCGATGATGATACCCCGAGACTTGATCTTCCCGTTGAGACCTCCAAGTCGGTCGCTGACGTTGCCGACAAAGCTGACGACGACGACGACGAGAGCTTATAATAGAAGAGTATGACCTGTATTGTAGAGGCAATTGTAATTTCCTCCTCTATTGGGATGTTCGACAATGCACGCTCCGAAGATGGACTATAATCCCATCTTCCTCCCTTCTGCCCCTGGATCCCTATGTCTCTGCTTGACATGTCTCGTCTACTGCTGTTAGCCATTTACTGCATATGTAAGCTTAGTTATGTCTCTGAGTTTTAAAGCGTGAAGTCTAACGTCTTCTAAATGGCTACTTCGGGCTTGGATTTGTTCATTGCCGCACACATCCAGGTGTACAACCATTACCAATGTAGTCTCGACCATCTGTTATTTTATTTAATTTTTGAACGAAAAATACCTTTAGTCCATCGCATTCACACCTCTCGATATAATCATCCAAACATGCCATATCGTCAAGTGTCAAATCATTTATTGTTCGAGGTCGCACCTAGCTTTATACACCATCTCCCAAACAATGATGCCTGACACAGTTTATATCAAATCATCATTAAATTCCACTTTCTGCGCGCATAACAACAACTCCGCTACCTGTTACATATATACGCTTAAGCCCTCACACACACATTACGATATACTTTACCTTTCCATCCACTTACGTCACATATACCACATGTACGTCCATGTGTATCCCACCCCATGTGGGTTCATGTGTACTACTATCCACACGGGTCGATGTACTTTGCACATGGACATGTACATGCACTCATCATATGGATCTAGTACGATGTACGTATACACCATTTATATCCCGTCCATATTGTACATGGTCTAACGAAAAAATTTAAAACTTCATACAAGATCGTTGTGTACGTTTCCTTCCCACTACGTCAACTATTTTAACATAAGTCACGTTTCCTTCCCACCACGCCAAATGATACACGTGTACGTTAATTGTGTACGCCAGCTAGTCGGAGTACAATCATTCACTCCTATACTCACTCATGTTTTTCTCTTTCAATATGTTCTTTAATTTTGTATTAATAATTTCATTTTGTTTACTTTTTGACTTTAACCCGTACATTTTTCTCCTAGATAAGCGCACTCGTTCTCAAACGGCGCACTAGTTCTCCAACTGACACACTTTACATCACATCATATATAGGCATCCTTACGCCTACTCGCTACGTATGCCATCACATTACGACAATTCATTACACGTATACTGCCAAACTCTTTTTTTCCATTACATATCGAGTAATTATTCAATTGAATCCACATGGAATGTTAAGAGATACCGTATTTATTATGAATTCTACGTCTTGAGGACAACCTTTAAGATATATCCATATGGAATATTAAGACATTCCGTATTTATATATAGTATCCATATAGATTTTGAATAGCATCACCCGTACATTTATTACCCCTAATAATTAATTTTTTAAAACCACTCCTTGTAAACATACACGTCCACCAACAGTCGCGACGATTATCGTGAAACGTTATTTTCCCGGACTATATACGCCCCTAAATTACACCCAGTTTGTGTACCATTGAAGATGACGTTGCCTGAGACGCCAAACGTCCCAGACTGGATTCTCAATCGGAAGACGATGAAGTCGACTACCCTGTCGAAGGCGATCCTGAAGACTTGTATGACGAATTCGAAGTAACAGATGACGAAAAATCAGGCTAAAAAAAGACACCTCTTCTGACTCTTCCAACGATTCCGATAGCGAAGATGGCTCCGACGAAGACAGTCCGACGACGACTCCACTGACTCGAGTTCTGATGACAGTGACGAGCCGTTCTCACCTCGAAGGGATGCACGTAGATGGTCCGACTCCGAGTTGGACAATTTCACCGACGAAGACAACGATGTGAACCATTAGCCGTATTGGAATATTTAGTACTTCAATCCTTCACTTACTTGTCTTTCGTATATAGTCTTCTCGGTTATGTATGAATATTGATTTTTTTGTTCCTAAAAGCGTTGTTCTTTTTTGAACTACATCTTTTGTCCTTTTTTGTATAAATTAAGTCACGGCGCTTTTTGTTTTTTTTAATCTTACCCAACTTTTTCCCTGTACACAAACGACACACAAAACAACAACATCCAACTACCAGTTCCCTTGTACCATTTTACACAATCCATTTATATGTCGTCTATCATGTACACACCACTAAACGTACACAAACGTATACAGGTCACCAGAAGGCACCTCCATTGCACGCAAGTGTACATCACCCCAGTTACGCAACATACGTCTATTGACTAACATGTACTATCTGTAACATTTTCAACACAAATGTGTTAAGCAACTTAGCAATCTACGTTTGTCATGTTCTGTAACCGCACATGTTCCATCTGTACACGCACATGATAAAATGCTCTACCGTTCATCATACGTCGTACATGCTGCTAGGCCACACACATACCCTAGTGCTTTCCGATGTAGCATTGGTACTGCTACCATATGAATGTACTGTGAAAGTGCGTCCATATGTACATTATGCTCCCAATCTCTTGATGCGATCACCATTGCATGTACAACCTCGCACTTCGTTTTCTACGCGGAATGTCTAAACTCTCAGTACACGACAACGATTCATCAACATGTACTTCATCCTATGTACCATTGATATATAGATGCTATTCCACCAATGTCCAAATGTGCATCGGAACTGCACTTTCTGTTATCGGCAATCCACACTCCTCCCATTTAACAAGTCATTGCTCTGATTTTTTTGTAGGTTTACCCCATCCACAAACATAAGCATTTACTGACACCCATATATGACAACTCTCACCCATCAATTATTATTGATTTGATTTTTTTCACACTCTTATTCAACCCTTTAAATACCACCTCATACTTTTCCAGGCTAATTGCTTCGATTTTCCATCATGCCTAACTCCTCACACTCGAGTTCGGTTTCTCGTGCTTGCAACACCTTCACAAACATGGGTATTCCGACTGTTTGCTCTTGTGGGGCGAAGATCATCTGTAAAACTTCTACGACATCCTCCAACTCTGGTAGGCGTTTTTTAGGTGTATTACGGCAGAGGTATTATTACATCTCCTTGCCAAATTTACGTTTAATTTCGTTTATGTTACCAATTAGATTAACTTTTCACTCGTCTTACTAGTCTGGGGCAGAACACACTTGGAAATGGTGGACGAGGCTGTTGATGAGGAACTCATGGTTTTACGTTCCGGCCATAACGAAGCCATCCAATCGGCACTCTTACTTGAACAAATGACAAAAATCAATACTCAACTAGCATCCATGGAATTGAAACTAAATGTTCTCCAATCGAAGGTCGAGACCACCAATCAGACGACTGGGATTTCTAGATCTCAAGTTGGTTTATGCGTTTTACTGTGTGTTTTGTATGTTGTCAGTTGCAAAAAATTATGAATTTTCGTTATTTATTGTAAGAATGTGCTATTTTTGTATATAACTATTAATTATTAATGAACATGGACCCACACGCGCATCATTACTTCCATTGCGTACCCGACAAGCCAGCATTAAATGAAGGATTTCATCCATCATAATTACTCTGACTCTACCCATCCCATCTCCCTTTATCAGTCCATAGGTTATTTCCCAGCCGCGAAAATCCACACATAAAAATTAGTCAATTTTCATTCTAAAACCTTTATACTATTGACTCAAAATAATTCTAAGTGGTGAGAGCCAAACCACCAGAATTCTGGATTTCTCTTACAAGCGCAGTCTTTTGAGAATCCATTCAACTCTCAAACAAGATCATCATCTCTTGTTTGTTTTATCATCATTTCCATCTCTATTTCGTCCATATTCCATTACCATCAAGTTCCAGAAACTGTTCTTCACATATAGTTGTCATTCCGCGCCAGAAGCTTCATTCAAAGATAAAAATCCAAGGGGAATCAGCCATAATCGTATCATGTGGTATCAGAGCCATCTTTGAATCAAAGCTAAGTGTTTCTAAACCCTTTGTTTCGTCCAGATTTGAGAAGAACCATAATTTGACCTTTCAACTTCTATTGCACGAAACTGGATCTGTTTTGATTCCTGTTTCTGTTTTCTGTTTTTAAATTTGTTTTCTGTTTTCAAATTAGGGTTCTTCACAAATCTGGACGAAACAAAGTGTTTAGAAACACTTTGCTCTGATTCAAAGATGGCTCTGATACCACATGATACGATTCTGG